>JAULUF010000019.1:15417500-15552500 GCA_031834385.1 Semotilus atromaculatus | reverse complement strand
TTCACATCATAGACTTCCACTGTAAATTTGGTTTGTTTTGACAAACTGAGGGATGAGTCAATATTTTATAACACAGATGTTGTTCATGAAGCTTAACTTGTTTTGCACATTCCATTAAGAGCCAGTTGTGGTATTGTGCACTGGGTTGAGTGTGACTGATCATTCATTCTGAAGATTAAAAAAATATAATATCAAGTTTACAATAAATAAACACACACACACACTAACTTGACCCCTAAACCTACACATCATACACACACACACACGTGCACACACACACACACACACACACACAACACACACACACACACACACTAACCCAACCCCTAAACTTACCCATCACACACACACTAACCCAACCCCTAAACCTACTCATCACACACACACACACACACACACACTAACCCGACCCCTAAACCTACCCATCACACACACACACACACACACACTAAACCGACCCCTAAACCTACCCATCTCACACACACACACACACACACACACACACACTAACCCGACCCCTAAACCTACCCATCACACACACACACACACACACACACTAACCCAACCTCTAAACCTACCATCACACACAATCACACACAAACACACACACACACACTAACCCAACCCCTAAACCCACCTATCCATCACACACACACACACACAAACCTATATATTGCATGCTAAATGGATTGGGTTTTAAACTGTAGTAAAAACCCAATAAGCAGTGGTCAGGAAACTCTCGCCATGTGTTCTGCAATCTGAGGTTATAAACCAAATAAATAAAATATCTGGGGTTAACCACACTGCAGTCTCTGCTGTCATCACCCCGTCCTAACAAGATCTACATGCTCTACAGCCAGGATCGCCTCTCGGGCCTTAAAAACCTGCCTATAGGGAACACCGGACACGATAGTTGAGGCGGTCTACTGCATCAGGGCCCGGAAACATCAAGTTGCCTTTGTTTTCAGTCAGAAGTTATTTAAATACACAACAAATTAATGAATAAAGAATAGTTGCTGTGCAATCTAGAACATAAACTATCTATAATCAGGGTCTCCCTGTCAAAAGGAGCATCAGGCACGTCCAGTGCAGACGGATTTGTTGATTATAACTGGAGTGATTTATTCGCAGAGTGTGTGTGTGTGTGTGTGTGTGTGTGTGTGTGTGTGTGTGTGTGTGTGTTATCACGCGTCACAGCACGCCACCTGCATCTGTAGACATGGGCTGTGTCTGAAATGCCCCCTATACCCTTAAATAGGGTATATTTGAGGGGACAGCCATTTGTAGTGGTGTCTGAAACCATAGTGGATGTTATCGTGTGCACTCATTCAATTCCACAATGCACCGCAATAAAGAGTGTATAACTGATGTACGCTAAATAGCTAAAGAATACCCATAATGCACTGTGAGAGTCGTGTCGAATGAATTCCCACTTCTCGCCAGAAGATGGCGCTCACAACTGAATCATCCATCCATTTCTAAAACCACTGGTCCATTGTGGGTACAGCGTAATTTCATACAGGTATAGCTACATTTCTTTTTAATTGATTATTAATTTGTTTGATTAAGATGTATACATGGTAGTTTTTCCATGAGAGAGTTCAAGATAAATATTTTCTCATTACTACTGGAGCTGCTAGTTTGCTAATGATCAAATGATTATTTAACAGAAAGAACAAACTACGCAGAAGCGGCAGCTCTTCCGGCTGGATTTAAATATGCAAATGCTTAAGAGTCTGTGATTGGACCACTATTGCAGTGATTATTATGTTTCTTGCATGTTATATGTTTGGCAACAGTTGCACCATTTGATGGAAATAACATCACAACATTTTTTCCATCAAGAGGTGCATACATTTTTGGTCAAGATCTTGTATTGACAATGCAAGAGTCCAGCACTCTGTAAAGTCTCCTCCAGCACATCCCAAAGACTTGCAATGAATTGAAACTCTAGATTCTTTCACAATCTGAGCCTGATGAATTTTGACATTGTCATCCTGGAATATTGCTATGATATTTCTTAAGAAAGGAAAAGCTACACACTCCATCAATTAGGGTTAGAAGAACTGTTGCCAAACATATAACATGCTAGAAACCTAACTTGATCACTAAAATGACATATTTAAAAGTTGTTTTTCTTTTCAAGCACACCACACAACACAGCATAGTTAAAAACATATTAATAATTTTTGAACATTGACTGTCTTATTTCACCCTTTTCTCGTGGTTTCTAAATAGAATTCATACAAGTATAGAATAGAATGTCGTAGTTCTAATAGGGACACATGTAACGCCGTGTGACAACATGCCCCGCCTGCGCAACTGGGATTTAAACCCGCCTAGTGTCTTTTTCTGGTTAGATCAGCATTAAAGAACTGTCTCAACTGTTAAATAACAGATATAAGATTAAAAAAATATCAGATTGGTCTAATTTTAAATAACTACAAAAAACAGAGATGATAAATAACTTAAGAAATGAACTTTTCCTATGGTTAAATAAATGTCAGTGATGTCAGTGAAATGAAGATATTTAGTGATATCTTCCAAAGATTTTTAAATTTTGTGGCAACTAGTAAATACACTAAGTTTCATCATGCTGGCATGAGTGGGAAGTTTTGTGTTACAACTACCCGCGTTAGTTTGTAACCCATCACCTCATTTTCCTTGTATAGCCTATTCATGCATTATTTTTAAATATATATATTTTTTAAACAATAGGCTAAATAAAAAAATCACGTCACATTACAGATCTGCAAAAAAGTTTAAGTGATAGAAATGGCAAAACATCTAAAACCATCTAAAAAAAATAAACACCTTGTCTTTTACATTCATATAAATGTAAAACTAATGTCTTGAAAGTTTACATCCACACTGTTAAACGATCCCAATGACATTTCTAAAAATGTTTTAAAACACAAATTTTCAAACCCCTAAAAGCTGCATCAGATTGCCCTCAGATCAACAGATCTGCGGTCTCTCCCGCGCGGAGATCTGATCCCGATCCTCCGCACATTTGGAAAGGAATAATCCTCTCAGCTGGAAGCTCCAGACAACACGCTGAGACAGAGCGGCACGTTTCCTAAAATCTCCTAATCCCTTCAGTTTTGCAGAAACGTGTGATTTCATGCTGTTAGCTAAACTCCACTGCAACAAATCAGGTGTGTGTGTGTGTGTGTGTGTGGAGAGGCTGCGCTCCTGATGTCCCCGTGAGAAACCCTCGCTGGGAGACCAGACGGGGAGTCTATAAAACAAACCCGCAGACTTATAATAACCAGACTTACCAATAAACATGCTCTCCATGGTCATCACGCGCACAGGTCCTCAACAGTGAATCCATGATTTCATTTGTACATGTGGGGAACTGCGACCACGAGGGTCTGTCTCTCTCTGTGAACTGAGATCTTCAGAGAAACTCCTCAGCTGTGTCTCAGAGCGAGCTGATCCTCTCCAGATGTAACCGGACTCCTGGAGAACGAGCCGATATCAGCGTCTCTAGCGGGAGTCAAGCCGCGGCTGCTCATTTGTTCAGTCTGAGTGTTCCTCAGGCACTACTCACTCACTCACTCACTCACTCACTCACTCACTCTCTCTCTCTCTCTCTCTCTCTCTCTCTCTCTCTCTCTCTCTCTCTCTCTCTCCTCTCTCTCTCATCTCTCTCTTATCTCTCATTCCCTCTTCCAGCTCCTCCCAACTTCATATATCGTTCTCTCTCTCTCTCTCTCTCTCTCTTTCTTATCTCTCATTCCCTCTTCCAGCTCCTCCCAACTTCATATATCATGTTCTCTCTCTCTCTCTCTCTCTCTCTCTCTCTCTCTCTCTCTCTCTCTCTCTCTCTCTCTCTCTCTCTTCAGTTATCTGGTGACGTCCTAAAAATGCGATTCATTAAGTAAACAAGATTTTCATTTCTAGCTTACTGTGTTAATTTATCTGAGAGTGTTTGACAGAGTGTTTGTGGGGTTTTCGCTGTGGTGTTGCTAGATGGCTATTAGGATGTTCTATTACTAGTGTATTTTGCAAGGTTGTTGCTAGGGGGCTCTGGGCGGTTGCTATGGTGTTGTGGGTAGTTGCAGCAGTTGCTTACTGACAAAAATGAAGTCTCTCAAGTCTCTGTGATCTTCTGCTCTTTAAATATGGCTCGGTCACTACTATGCAAGCCTCTTTTTGCTGGTTATCATCTGCTAGGGGAACAACAGTCTAAACGCTTAGTAGAGTAACAAATGAGTAAAAAATATGATGTGTAACAAAGGTGCGGCAAGTGTTATGTTGCTATGTTTAATACTTAAAGTTAAGAGTTGGTTCATATTTTCTTATATAGTTGTATGTATGTAAGATACTGTAGCTGGAGGAGAGTTTGGGGCGTGGCTACTGTAGCAGGAGGAGAGTTTGGGGCGTGGCTACTGTAGCAGGAGGAGAGTTTGGGGCGTGGCTACTGTAGCTGGAGGAGAGTTTGGGGTGTGGCTACTGTAGCTGGAGGAGAGTTTGGGGCGTGGCTACTGTAGCTGGAGGAGAGTTTGGGGCGTGGCTACTGTAGCTGGAGGAGAGTTTGGGGCGTGGCTACTGTAGCTGGAGGAGAGTTTGGGGCGTGGCTACTGTAGCTGGAGGAGAGTTTGGGGCGTGGCTACTGTAGAAGGTGAGAGTTTGGGGCGTGGCTACTGTAGCAGGAGGAGAGTTTGGGGCGTGGCTACTGTAGCAGGAGGAGAGTTTGGGGTGTGGCTACTGTAGCTGGAGGAGAGTTTGGGGCGTGGCTACTGTAGCTGGAGGAGAGTTTGGGGCGTGGCTACTGTAGCTGGAGGAGAGTTTGGGGCGTGGCTACTGTAGAAGGTGAGAGTTTGGGGCGTGGCTACTGTAGCAGGAGGAGAGTTTGGGGCGTGGCTACTGTAGCAGGAGGAGAGTTTGGGGCGTGGCTACTGTAGCTGGAGGAGAGTTTGGGGCGTGGCTACTGTAGCTGGAGGAGAGTTTGGGGCGTGGCTACTGGAGCAGGAGGAGAGTTTGGGGCGTGGCTACTGTAGAAGGTGCGAGTTTGGGGCGTGGCTACTAGAGCAGGAGGAGAGTTTGGGGCGTGGCTACAGTAGAAGGTGAGAGTTTGGGGCGTGGCTACTGTAGCAGGTGAAAGTTAGGGGCGTGGCTACTGTAGAAGGCGGAGCCAGAGAGTGTTTTGCTGCTGTGGAACCATGACTGATGCATTACATGGGAAAGACAGCTTCAGTTACAGGAGTGTAAGACTAAATTTACAGCATGTAGACCTTCAAAGATTGAACAGGTCATGAACACATCAAAGCGAATGGCATTGAGATGAAACACAATACTACAATACAACATCATGTACCTGTTCAGAAAGACAAATGTACCAGCTTATAATGTTTACATTGATGTGTCCAGTGTAAACAGCCTCAAAGAGTTGTGGCATTTCATGTCAAAAAATGTGTTTATTATTATATTATTATATTATTATATATTATTATAAAAAGTGAGATGCTCACGCTCGCTCTAGACAGAGTGTTAACCGAGTCTATTGCTTACTCATCACACATAGCAACACAGCTAAAAGTACCTTTTATTGAAAGTAGCCGACTTTTACCAGTTGAGAAATGCCTTTATAAGCTCCCGTAAGAACTGTGATTGTGATGTTTGAGTTGGGGAGGCGTGACGCGCGAAAGGGGTGTTTGCAAGATATGCTTTATTTTTGTTATTCCGCTAGGTGCCACTAGTGTCACAGAAACTTAATTCTTCACTTTTAAGGGAACACTTCACTTTTTTGGCTCATTTTCCAGCTCCCCTAGAGTTAAACAGTTTTACCGTTTTTGAATCCATTCAGCCGATCTCCGGGTCTGGTGGTAGCACTGTTAGCATAGCTTAGCATAGATAATTGAATCTGATTAGACCGTTAGCATCTCTCTCAAAAAAAAAACACCAAAGAGTTTTGATATTTTATGGAAAATTGGTGTTTTCAAAAAAAAGTGGTGTTACTGTCTGTCCTTAAACACCACTAATGTTTTTTCTTTTATTCTAAAACTTCAAAAAGTTTTAGGTCATCATAATTAGCTTTAAATACGAACTATCATGTCTATGCTAGTACATTTGAATGAACAGGTACGCATATGTTAGTGTGTCTTTGTGAGACCATAGGAGAATTTGTCATCCCGGACACAAAAACACACGTACACTTGACCTTGATTCCCCTCTTGGCTCTCTCTCAGATCTTTCCTTGATTGGTTCACTGTAATTCTATCTGAAGGTCAGGAGGAATTGACCGTTCGAAAGCCTCCCACACTTACTGCCTACAAATCAGAGGCTTTGCTCGCAAACAACAAAACAAACACGTATGCAGAGAAAAACAGATCCTAACGCACTCTTGTCCACTCATAGAGTTCAAGAGAGAGGAAAAACAAAACACCAACAGCAACAAAACTCATTTCCTCTACGGGTTGTACAATACGCTCGCCTGCCGTTATAAGAGACGGCAGATATTTTGCATCATTGCACAGATGTTTTCAATTAATCCCGAATTCCCAATCGCTCTCGTCCCGCCTCCATCCCGCTGCGAGTAAATACATTTATTCCATATCTATAGTCGCAGAGCCTCCACTCATCCAGGCTGGCAAATGTGTTTTTTAACCTTGACTTGGAGGTGTCACTGCTGAGATAGTGCATTATTTGTCACCATGAATAGCATTTAACAGCAGCTGTGCCCAGAGGAGCCCATGGTGAACCACATGCAAAGTGCAGCATGGGAAACTTCATTAATCTCTCTGTCACTTTCGTGACGCTTTTCATTAGTTACGCTGCTATCTGATCTACAGGCAGTTTGTGGGAGGTTACGTGTGTTTCCCAAGCTCTGACCAGTGTCTGCGAAAGAGGAGCGATGATCTGGGAAGCTGTGCTCTTTCCCACAATGCACCATTCAACAGGCAATGCTATTACTAGCTTAATGAATCCTGCAGTATATAAAGCATTACTATTGTTTAATAAATAAAAAAAATAAATAAACTGCTTAATGAATCATGCTCAGTATATATGGCATTTAGTATAAAATAAATTATATTAATTAAACAAAAAAAAATGTGCTTACTGAATGCTGCACAGTATATAAAGCATTTACTATTTTTAATAAACAAAAATAATAAAATAATAATGAATAATGAATAAATAAATAAATAAATAAACAAATAAGTAAGTAAATAAAAACTGATGAATAAATCCTGGTCATTATTAATGGTATTTACTATTTTTTAAATAAAAAACTTTTAATATACGTTATATAAAATAATTAACACAGTATATACAAATAACACATTGTATGCAGCATTTACTATTTTTAATAAATAAAAATTTTCTTAGCTTTGCATCACTGTTTACATGTGCACAACAGTTAATGCAGTTCTCAAAACAATTAGTACAAACTGCATTAACTGTTGATAACCTAAGCGTGTCGCTTGCTCAAAATGGAGCTCATTCCTCAAAAGCAAGTCTTCATGCAATGAAAGTGTCAGTGTCATCAAGATGAAGAGTCCTGACACCATTGTTTATGGACAAGATAGTCAAATGGCTTTGTCATGTTTTCATTATGACAGTTTACTCTAAATGTTTTCCAATCTAAAAAACTCTTGGTGACACTGCCTGATAATGCTCAAGACAGCACTATATGCACAGCCATTAGAAAACTACAGTAAAGTTACACATTACTGTATTTAGTGAGGTAACTGAGTACAAGACACTGAATATGTATGTTTCACGCTCTTTGCTATTCTCATTTGTTCACAGCATTGTGCTAAAGAAAAAATACACCCTTATTCACAACAAACATAAACTAACTTTGGGTAGAGCTGTGCACAACTGTAAACAATATTGCAGTACATATTGGAAAATGGTAAATGGACTGCATTTAAATAGCGCTTTCACAAACCCAATGGCCACCAAAGCGCTTTACATATTGCCTACATTCACCCATTATGGCGGTGTCATCTGGGGTTTGGTGTCTTGCTCATGGACGCCTCGACACTTGGTCAGGAACCAAGGATTGAACCATCAACCTTCCAGTTTGTAGACAACCTACATGAACCACTGAGCCACTGCCGCACTGGAACTGAATATACAACATACATAGTACAGTAAATCATTCATGCACATCCACACGTTCCTCTCTGTCTGGCCACATGAGTTCATCTGAGAGAAACTGTTCAATTTAGGAGACATTTTCATGAAAAGATTTTTTTTCCGATTTTGACAACTAGTTCAACATTTTTGTATGTGATGACTCATGAGATGAGGACTATTCGTTTTATATGGAATAACTATTCAGCATTCACAAGTTTAGTTAATTTTGACTGACATGACATAAGCAAATGAGAATGTTATAAAACAGCAGAGAGTTGTATGAAAGCAATTGATGCATGTCCAAAAGCATTTGCAATTTGTTGGAAGGAATGAGAAGCTGCTACTATGATGTGCACAAATTACATGTTGTGGAGGTTGAACTAACAGTTGTGCAGATGTAAATAGTGATGTGAGAAATGCACCAAAGTGACTGAGAAAAACTGTAAACAATAAATTAACTAAAATAAACAAACAAACAAACTGATTACTGAATCCTGCACAATATAATGTTTAAAGGGGTCATGACATGAGAAACCAAATTTGCCTTGATCTTTTGGTATATAAGAGATCTATGTACTATTAAAACCTCCTGCAAGTTTCATAGCTTAAGACGTCCTCCCCATTATAAACGAAGCATTTATTTAATCAAGCTCTAAATACAGCTCGTTCTAGATCCTTTGTACGAAGTGACGTACCAGTCGTTTGCAATGACCGCCTCCAGCGCAAGACAACTACGCCTCATTTCGCATCATCGCATCGTTGTCGTGCAGCGAGTGGGTCTGTTTACAAGATGACTGCGATGCCACGCAGATGTGCTGTTCCTGTTTGAGTGTTTGAATACGCTCCCGAACGATCCAGACGTCAGGGAAAGCAGTCGGATGCAGTTTATTTGCCCCGCCAAAGCCTTATTTGATCGGTGAGTGATGTAGATGAGTGTGACAGGGCGCATATTACTGAAAGAACGAGCAGAGAGAGAGAGAGAGAGAGAGAGAGAGAGAGCACCGGCCGTGCGCGCCTCCAAACTGTCTTGCTCTCTCTCTCTCTCTCTCTCTCTCTCTCTCTCTCCCTCGCGCATATGAATCAAAATCAATTGAGAATTGACACAATGGTAAAAGATCGGAAGACCGAAGTTTCACGTGGTGGAGCATTGTGTAGTCTACATGTGATACAAAATGATTAACGTTAATAATTTATGCATAAGCAGCACTGAGTTAGCCAATCATAACAATGGGCGTTAACACTGAAGTCTTAAAGGGGAAACACCTCAAAAACAGACTGTTTGAATCAGAGGTTGAGGAATAGGGTGGGAAAAGGTCATAAATCACTACATTTTAAAAGTTTTTATGTACAAAAAACTGTAGTAATACTATAATTGCACCTAAAGGAACATAATAAAACAAAACAAAAAAACATGTCATGACCCCTTTAATATTTAAAATAAAATATATATTCAAAGTAAAAAAATTTATTTTGCATTTTTAATCTATTTTTTTTAAATGGTGTTATTATTTATTAGGGAACTCAACATGAACTCTAAAATATATTATCTGAACTGCTATCTAAATTCATTTTAGCTCTGTAAAGTCTTACTGACTCATTTGTGTCTATTTCCATTTCTTCTAAGGAAATGTAAGAGAAAAATATCAGTAAGTGAATTTTAAACTAGAAGTCTCATGAGCAATGAAAAAAAACAACATCACTGGAGCAAAACATCTGTCATATATCCTTATAACATCACTAACCCTTAGTTACTTTCCCGGCAAGGTATAAACAAACACACACAATAAAAAAGGCCATTTTCATATACAAATTAAAAAATGATTCCATTAGTAGAAAAGGCCTTGGGTGAAGTAATTCTGCAGGAATAATACAGTGGCCTGTTTGTCACCCCGTCAGGACGTCAGTATATTCTGACATAAGTGCATAAGACATTTAATGACTGTTGCTGGTTGTGACTCTGGGCTATAACGGCTGGCGTGAGGCTCGACAGAAGCAGAGCTCAACGTATCTTTCACATTTAAAGGAGTGAATATGTGAAGAGAAGCTCCCATCAAACCCTCTACACCACATAAGGATCAGAAGGCAAGTTTATTTATATAGCAAATTTTATACACAATGGTAATTCAAAGTGTTTTACATAGAAAAGGAGTTAAAATAACCATAAAATAATCACAAGAAATAAAAAATATCATGCATAAGAAATAAAAATAACAATCGTATTTAGCTAAAGGCTAAAATTCCTGACTCCCTGAATCACTAAATGTGTGGCTCGTTGAGAAGCGAGTTACAGACCGCGGATGTGCACCATTCTGGACTGAAATGAGAACTTCAGTTCAATTCCTGATTTTGCAAACAGGTTGCAGAATTGCAATTAAAAATTGAATGCAAGTGAAATTAAAACAAATTAAAATTCATGTGACTAATTTAGACTAGAAAGTAGAAAAGCAAAATTTAAAAAGAGAATATTTGCATGCCAACGTAACAAAAACCTTGACGTTTTGAAGGTTTATAGATCGAGAATGATAGAATGATAGAGTGATAAAACGATAGCAGAACAAAGGATAGACAGAATGAACAATAGATAGATAGACAGACAGATAGAAAGATATTTCTTAAGAAAATAACCAAGTTTAATGCTTTAGAGCCTAAAACACTCAAACAGAGGCTCTGATGGCATATTTCCTCAGTATGCATTGATAATCATGTGATAACGACGTATTCTTGCGTTGACCCTTGTATTCACATGTGCAAGTATTCCCATAAAGTGATTTTATTAAAAGCACATGTTCAGTGAGGTAACTGTACTGTGATCCGGATCACGTTTCTCTCTGCATCACCTCCTCACTTCACTCACACAGCTCTCAGAGATTAAACACGCCGTCCTCCTCTTTACTCTCTCATGCCGCTCATTTTTAATAAGATTTTGCTGCGTGCAAATAGGTAGAGCTGTGAGAAAACAAGGACGTTATTTATTAGGGCTCAGAGAAGCGTTTCATATCATTGGGGCTCAGAGAAGCGTTTGCGCTTTCAACAGCAGTCGCACGGAAGATCAGAGTGCTCAATACTAAAAGTGTCTCAACATCACAGATCACTGACATTTAACCAAATGTGCTGAATCCAAAACATTAAGAGAAAAACACAAGATGTGTTTTCAAACTGTGACCCAAAACAACTATCAAAAGTATTAAAATTTGGCATGTAACTCATCCTGCAATCATTTACTATGGAAATTACAAGATGCACACTACAAAACCAAAGCTTTAAAGGGTTCATGAACTGCATTTTTTAAATACTGTGTATAATGTTTCCTGAGTATATTGTTTTGACATAAAAATGATCATAATTTAGAAATAAAAGGCCATTTCTTACCCTGATTTTAACGCTCTGGTGGAACTCTCTCAAACACTTTACTAAGTTTTTACTATTACAGCTGTCGAAATTAACTAATCGTGAAAAGTGTTGATTATATTGTTATAATGATATTTAGATCTACTCCCGTCGCATGAAAGGTCGCAGTGATGAGTCTCACTGTACATGAATCATTACATTATCAGAAATCACTGATCACAAATGGGCATTAGAATTAACAGTTACTTACATGTTGTGGCATTACTGTCGGGTTCATATCTTGCAGTAAATGTCTGTTTGCAAAGCCTGCGCCGAAATTGCGACTGATTTACCAAAGAATCCACAATGAAAAACACAGAACAAACAGACATTCACATTAGTTTATTCACATAAACACTTTCCTAGCATTAGGATCCTTTGGAAGGTAATGTTATTTTTAATTTAGTGATCCTGCATCTCAAAGAATGCATAGATAGATAGATAGATATTCTGAGATATTTCTTAAGTAAACAACCTATTTTAATGCTAAAAATACTCTTAACAGAGCCTCTTATTGCATATTTATCAAAGAATCCACAGTGAAATGCACCGAACAAACAGACATTCACATAAGTTACAAATAAACACTTTCCTAGCATTAGGATTCTTTGGAACGTAATGTTATTTTTCATTTAGTGATCCTGCATCTCATAGAACACATCTCTTTGAGATACAGGATCTCTTCTGTCCCAGTATCTCTACCGGCATCTGACAGTGGGCAGGGCCGAAGACTCAATGATGTAGAAATAGGCAATGATCTGAATCTGACAGGTCATAATGTGAAAACATCCGGAACAAGTCGTCTTCGAAGCTTGGTCTCAATAAAATCTGTTTTGGACTAACAAGGAAATTTTGAGTTCTGAAACTTACAGGATTTGTTTTTTTTATAGGATAATGACATCTTGCATGTCAAAAGATCAAGGAAAATTTGATTTCAAAATTCATTACCCATTTAAATATTTACAGTTGTCTTTTCTTTAGACATATAATCGCAAACTGTTGGTTAACAACTTGTTAGACAGATTTCAAAACAGTTTAAAATTGTTATGACTACTTGCTGAGCACACTGAGTGTTGTAGTCTTGTAGTGTGCAGAAAGGACTTGGGCCCTATCTAGGGAGCAGGGGCGTATTACAGAAACTTTATATCTATAGGACTTAACTTAAGATATGGCAAGTTAATTAAGTTAATAGGATAGGATAGGATTTAATAGGATTTTTCACAAATTTGTTTTATAAGAGCAAATCTTAACTTGATTTAGGATTCTTATCTTACAAAATCTTATGTCTAGTTAAGAAATCTTAAACCACTCCATTGAGTTAATGATCATGATCAGGTCTGTTAATGATAATGATCTATCAGGTCTGTTATCAAACAACCAATGACGCACAAGCTGCTGTGAGGTTAACATGAGAAAGAGTTTTTGATAAGCTCAGTAGAAAAGGTTAAGCCTATTCTATTTGGGAAGCTTTCACCTTGAAGATGAAGACAGAAATGGACTAAAAAATTTGTCTGCGGTGTCCAGGCAAGAATTGTTTTGCTATAGGAGTGACCTCACTTTTAAATTAGCCTTTTGCAAAAGAAAACACACACAAAATAAAAAAACATAGGCGGAAATGCTTTGTGGCGTAGAAATTTGTGTACTAACTGCAATATCTTATGTTGTGGGAGTCTGTAGGGAAATATTTACAAGTATTTTGTCATCAAAACCCATCGTATTGTTTGGGTCTTCCAAAAGTCCCTTCACCATCAAGTATTGCTGCTATTTGTCTTGTATAATTTTAATAAATACATGAATTACCCGTAGCAGATCTATACAGGTGGAGCTGGGGAAGTGGAGGGTTTCTGAAAGCGCTGCTACAGCAAATGCTGACCAAGAGTTTGAAGCTTGAGCAGCGAGCTCATTGGCTAATGATGCAGCAGGAACCAATCAGATGTGATTGCAAGTAGATTAAGTAAAGGATCAATCAGCATTTGTCTTCTAAAGTTTTATCACAAAACTTTGTATTTAAGGCCCGTTTACACGTACATGGTTATTTTGAAAAACTGAGACATTCCCCTTCGTTTACACGCAAAAGGAGAATTCGCCTCTGAAACCAGTTATTTCTAAAAACTCCGGCCAAAGTGGAGATTTTTGGAAAACTTTGTTTGCACGTTTGCTTGTAAACTGAGAAAAACTGAGTTTTAGGCCGCCGACGTCACAGATGCGACAGAACTTACACTGCGACCTGTGTTTACATTTTCATTTGGCTTTGGTGATCATGGAAAACTGTCTCCTAATGGCTGATATACACAACACATGCAGGTAACGGTCTGAATACTAGCTTTGCTATTGCCTGATACATGATGATAATCTGTCCACCATAATGATCTGAGCATAGTGCTATACATATCGTCGGCTAACGTGAATACATCTAACGTTTTAAGCTAACACTGTTCTCCTCACAGCACAGCTCACCATTGTTCTGTCTAATCCTGTCCTGCTGACTTGGCTTCATATCAGGCTCTTATATCATATCATTATAAATCAGTGATATGAATTATTATATCATATGAGTAAACATGTAAGCTACAATTTCCTCAGCGTCCGAGTTGTCATTGCGATCCATTGTTTACTTTGACCGCACTCCCTGCCGTCACGTCACGTCCGGTTCGGCGGTTTAATGCGGAAATAAAATGTTCCCACAAAAACGACTCCAGAAGCCCAAATAGCGTTTTATAAGTATATGTTTATATTTAAATCTAGTTCCTACATTATTTTTCTATACATTGGCTCACTCTGTACTCTAACCTGCAAGATGCACTTTAATAGTCGCAGTCCGTCTGTTCCCTTGTCCATCTTTGTTCAAAAGAGAAAGAGGAAGTGATTCGTTGCTGTTGTTGCTATTTTCGGGATTCTGATTGGCTAACGTGAGCTTCTCGTTACACTGCCACCTACAGGTCTGCCATGCTCTTGACGGCATATATTGTATACACGGGCTCATGTAAACAAACACTTTTCTGAAAACTGACCGAAGTGTAGAATGTTATTTTTGAAAACGGAGAGGGTGAAATGTCCGTTTATGAAAATAGCCGGCCATGTGTAAACGTAGCCTAAGACAGTTTTTAGGATTTTAGTTTTTTTTTAAAAGGTTTTTTTCTTTTCTTAGGAAATGTAATCCTGTAATAGCTTTTTGTTCTAAATGAGATTCTAAATGAAACTGCCATGGTTCCCAAACAGATAAGATTTTAAAGTTAGGATATTCCTGGAATACACCCCCAGAATATTAATAACCTGAGCAACTATCTGGAACACCCTAGCAACCACATTATTAATGCACTAAAAACCATTCAGAATACATAAGCAGGGTAAAAACCAGATCTCTTTAGCATCGACTTCTATGCATTCTTTTTTTAATGTTTCCATTTCGGAACTAAATTATTTATTATAAGTAATGATAAATTATATATTTTATACAGTGAAACGGTAAAAAAACATAAGTAATAAGTGACTGAGTTTGTTTTAATTCGAATTATAACTGCCCCGTCAACCATTAGGCAAGAACACACCATTTCCTTTCATGGAGAAGTCTCGGATGAGAGGAAAAAGATGAATGTAGCCAAACTCTACAGAGCCGTTTCCCAGCCGAACAGCTGATAATTAAACTCGTATGTGGGCCTGACATCATCTCCACTCCAGCATGTTCAACTCACAGACTACACCAGATGTCAAACAGGAAGAAATAAGCGCCTGGGGCAATAGCGCAGACTAATGTAAAGATATTTAAGAAGTGCTGGGAATTATCAGTGGAGGATCTGAACTTTTACACAACCACTTGTCACATGTCCAGTAAGCAAAGTAAAAAAGTAAGGAGGTCGTTCACACTGAATGTGTTGTGTTAAAAGCAGCAAGATGGACCGCAACGGACACATGATCACATGATACATCAGAAATAATTCTACACTCTTAGAAAAAAGGGTTCATTGGGATTCTATATAGAACCATAGGGTTCTTTACTCGACTCCAAAGAACCTTTTATGCTAAAAAGGTTCTATAATGATTTATTTTGGAACAAAGTTTCTTTATAGGCTATTATTCATTCATATATTACATTATTCTGCAACATTTTGTAGTTGTAATTAAATTATTGTTTATTAAACTGTTGTAGTAACTTAATATCACATTTTAATCATGCTGATTTTTGGAGGAGAAAAACTGAAATGGCACTCTTCGTGTGATATTGATTAACTACAGAAAATGATATAAATATATACATTTTCAAACCCCCATATCTTGAATTTTGTGATCATTCACATGCATTCATAAATACATTTTAGGGTCTTGATGTTTGTCAATAATATGAAATATTTAATCCGGAAACGACAAAACAAATGATAATGAATGAACCCCTAAAAGGTTCCATATATATAACCTTTTTCCAGGTTACAAAGAACCCTAAAGGGTTCTCTTTATTGAACCCTTAAAAAGGGTTCTGTATAGAACCTTTTAGGGGTTCCAAATACGTAGCGCTGATAGAACCTTTTAAGGTTCTAGATAGAACAGTGTAGGCTACAGAACCCCATTGAACTTTCTAAGAATTGAAGTGCAGACAGTATTAGTTCACTTGGTTTTTGAACAAAGCCAATAATGCCAATTTCTGTATTGTTTTAATTGACATAGTATGACGGCAACAGAATAAATGGCTGTAAAAAAATAACCAAAAATAAAACAATAGGTGTTGACAGAGATCAATATCCAGCATCTCGCTGTTTTAATCATCAGTGCGGACAGTAATGCAGAACGAATTGGAAACCGATGTAATAAATCCAATAATCTCAAACGCCATCAGGCTCTTGTTTCTCTATTTCCATATTTATAACCCACAGCTGTCTCACTCCCTTCAGTTTAGCCAATCGGCCGTTAATTGGGGGGTTTGGCGGCGAGTGGGTTTTTGTAAACATGAATCAGCAGAGACTCTCGTGACGGATCGGAAAGTACAGATGAAGCCGATCTCGGCGGTGGAGGCCATCGATTTCTGCCAGAGCTTCTTAAGCCTTCAGCACGCCGGGTCAATATGGATTTGATATATGCGAGTTTAAAACGAGCCGGGCCTCGGCGAAAACATACCGCAGGCAGCAGAGTCAGCAGAGACAAAATTAAAATGACAAAGGTGGTTTTGGGATGCAGATATCGACTGGAGAGACGGGACAATGTTTGGCGAGTTTGTCTCGCTGATAATGTCTGTGCCAGAGGAAATAACACGGCCGTGCGAAACTCCTACAGGGAGCAAAACATTGTCTGTAATCACATTTCCCGTGAGTGAGAGAGAGAGAGAGAGAGAGAGAGAGAGAGTGTGTGTGTGAGAGAGAGTGTGTGTGTGTGTGTGTGTGTGTGTGTGAGAGAGAGTAAATGCCTCGATGAGAGGGATTAATTGAATCCTGTGGATACACACGGACGGGGTGAGCTTTAGACGGGACGAATACACACTATTGTAAAGAGACCACACGGCCAAGTGATTCCTGTGCACTTGTGATTAGTCTTAAGACGCCAACCTCTTCAAACCTCAATTTATGGACAGGTTCATTTCAGACACGCTGTTGTTTAGTGGGTGATCATGGACGGGCCTGGCTGAGCAACGTGGGCCTGATATTGAGCTTTCTAATGGATTTATGTACTCGCTCAGCATTTAACCCCATTGACATCATCATCACAGTCTGCACTGTGTTTATGCCTAGAGCTGGACCAGCGCAAATACATCTTGATATTTTGAGTCTACTGATGAAATTCAGTATGCATGGATGGATGGTTATATGAACACTCTTGGAATGAAGCTCAGTCAATCAAATTCAAGGACCGGAAGTGATGTATAATATTTTTTTATTATTATTGTTGTTGTTAATTGCATTATATGAATACCATGATGACTGATAAATTCATTTGTTTCAAAGATTTCAAACAAACAACCATTGTTGCATTCAAAACATTCAATGTAAGAACTAAACATGATAATAATAAAAAATCTAGTTTAAAAAAATCAAAGCCATGTTTAAGTTTGGGATCACAAAATTATTACTTTTATTCAGTAAATATGCATTAAATTGATCAAGCATGACATTAAAAGATAATTATAATGTCACAAAAGATTTCAATTTCAAATAAATGCTGTTCTTTTGAACTTTCTATTCATCAAAGAATCCTGAGAAAGAGCATGTATCACAGTTTTCACAACATTTTTAGCAGCAAAATGATTTTCAACCTAATAATAAATAATAGTATGATGGTTATGAGAATAATAAGAAAAGATCAATGAGCCTCAAACCAAACCATCATATTATCCTGATTTCTGAAGGATCATGTGACACTGAAGACTGGATGATGCTGAAAATTCAGCTTTGATCACAGGAATAAATTACACTTTACTATATATTCACATAGATAACAGCTATTTGAAATGTTACTAATAATTCACAACATTAGCCTGTGTTTTTGATCTACAAAAATGCAGCCTTAAGGTGAGCAGAATAATCTTTTAAAAACATAAATTTTACTAATCCCCAACTTTTGAACGGTGATGTAACTATTGATTCACTGTTCACAATGTTGCTTAATTTCACATTGCTCAGCCCTAGTTCTCACTTAACTCTTTGTACCACTACTATCAACATCAAACTTATTTTACGTCATGAGGCTTTATGACGTTTTTCAGGGACCGTCTCTAAAATTCTTGATGCCGTTCCAACGTCAAAGATCTTCCACAGGATATCCTTGCGTCCGTAAATTTAGCTGAACTCTCGAGCGCTCTAAAGCTCAAGGTTATTTACCGTTTTCTAACAGCTGTCATACAGCCGTTAATGCCAGGAAAGAATGTGCACATCGTCAACCTTTGACATTGAAAGCCCAATAAATCGGCAGGAAGTCACTGAACCCAAGATTGATGATCTTATCCTTACCCAGCTACTGTCATGGGTACAGGAGGATGACTTTCATAAAGATGAAACTCTTCTAGTGTGCAACTAAACAACTAAAGTGTCTCTTGCTAAGAAAAAAAAAAGTTAAAAGGTTATCATGTTACTTACCCACTTGCTTAACCAACACAAAAGAGGTGTCATATTAAAGCTAGAAGCTTGGCTTTACAGTGAATATATTGCCACTTTAAATGCTCAATTTTTATCATTCATCAGCTGAAAAAAAATAGTTCTGAAAGTGATTCCAACAATATAGTTTTTCTTTTATCGTTATAGTTATCGTCCTTTAGGCTTATTAAACCAACGTTTTAGCCATCAGCCTTACTCAAGGTATGATGACTGAATCACTGACTAAATTAAAAATAAATAAAAATAAAGACCGTTTTAAACCCAACACTCTCCGTGCCTAACATTGATTAAAGTCCCCCTGTAGTCAATAATTGTATCCCTTAAAGGGACTGTGTGTAACTTTTTAGGTAATTTATTATCTAAAATCAATATTTTTATTCATAAATATGTCCTCAGTGGTGTACAAATACCTCTGCCAATTATCTGACTTATCCTCGTAAACAAAGAATTTATTATCTTTATATACATGGGACGGGTAAGTCCACGGAGGCTTCCATGTCATTCCGCCATCTTGAAAAACTATAATAGCAGAGAGGGTCAAAAAGTCCTAGGCCAACGCGTTTCCACAACGCGTTTTCGTTCAGAGCCAGCGTCACGTGACTGAAGCAGCAGAACCGGACGAGCAGAGCAGTGAGTGAGAGGCGCTTGTCTAAACCATAGGAGGTCTAAACCCGGCAATTTTAAAAAGCTGAATTGCCATTTTATTTTCAATGGCGGATCATACGTATGCCGAGCCACAGGAGAAGAAATCCTCGTCGCCAAAGTCCCAAATTGAACGAAAAAGGAAACGTGACCACAGAGTACAAAAAACAAGAGTAAATGTCGGGATAGCTTTTTCCAGGTGGAAAGAACTAATGAAGGAGAAAGATTTCAAAAGAGACGCTGCAGTTGCCTGCTTTCTCCTCGACAGGTAAGTCAATGTTTTTTACAGTCAATAATTCACTGTAGTAAACATAGTAGTAACATAGTTCATACATAGTAAACGCTTGAAGATATGCATAAAAAAAAAAATACATGGTGAACGTTTGAAGAAATCAGACCAATCATAAAGGCTCTCACAATCATGTTTTTATTTTATCTGTCAGATAGCCGTCTCGTCTCTTTATACTTGACTACCATAAAATAAAGCAACTTTTTTTTCGGGAGCTTCCTCTTTTTCTCTGACTGAAAATATCTGTAGCCTACTGGGAGTCGAGAGAGTGGTAAAGCTCCCGATATGTCCTGTAACTTAGTTACAGGACATATTTATATCACATTTAGAAAGAAGTCCTGTAACTAAGTTACCAAATAAACAGAAACAGACGCGAAGAGAAGTGTGTCCTCTTTCTTTTGTGAAACCTAACGGTAATTTATTTCTGTGTGACTAATAAAGAAGGCATAAATACTACAATAGTTTGTGTTTTTCACAGTCCGTAATTCATACTGTAACATTTGTTTGTTCGCTGTGTCAAGTTTCAGTGTGTTTGAAATTACAAACCTGTTCACCTGAAGGAAAACTCGACGAAGTGCTATTAGAAGACATCCTGTCATAGCTTTTTGGTACATAACGGCTACCGTAGATGCAACACGCATTTGAAAAAGCGAGGCGCTGGAGAGCACAATTCGTTTGAATGCAAAATACAATTTCACCGCTAGATGGGAGTAAATCTCACACAGAGCCCCTTTAAAACTCCTCTTTGATCACCAAAATGACAAATTGAAATGTTTTTTTTTTTCGTGAAAAAATGATTTCTTCATGCCTTAAAATTCCTTGAATGTAATTTGACACCTTTGCCTCATTTAGTATACATTGTTCTGTATACATTGTATACATGAATATGCAAATGAGCCCCGCCTCCACTCCCTCACTCAGAGATCCACTGGTTGACGATCACACGTTGATCTGATTGGTTACAAGGTCGCTTGTGACGTCAGAAACACCAGCGATTTCACACCGTGTTTTTGAGACTGTCTTTGGTTCACTGCAGTTTTAAGGAGGAAATACTCAGCAAATGCTGTCGACGTATGAATTTACACATGGTTTGCCTTAAACCATATTAAAAACACCACATAGACATATAAACAACATTAAAAACTTGAGTTTCACCACAGAGGGACTTTAAAAAACAGATAGTCCTGCCCCAAACTCACACCACTGGTTAGCCCAATGTTCATAGCTCAAATGAATGGATCAAAAAGGACATAAAAATAGCATTATTCATAGTTTTCAGTCACGTGACCGGCGCGGAGACCTGGAGGGCAAAACATCCATACAACTGAGGCACAGGCCTGTCAACTTTCCATCTGTTTCAAGACATGAATATTTAGATGTCCTCTAAAAAAAAATCTAAAATAATATGTGAATAAAATGCAAGTTCTGCACACTTCTGATCCATATAAACCTGCTATCATATTCCATTACTAAAAATAGCACAACATTATTAAAAACAGTGCCTTAATGTATATGTGTGATATTAAAAGATCAAATTCAGTATAACCTTATTGATGATGCACTATACGGCGAGCAGATGAGCTATGAACGCAACTTGCTAAACGGTTAAGCGTTTTCTTTATAACCTAATGGTTTCCTACGTGAAAACTCATAATGAGAAACTGTGTTGAGTTTATATTCTGAGCTCATCTACTTGCTTGAATATATGCATCACCCGAGGTGTATATTGAATTTGTTCTTCTATCACTGTCTTAATACAAACCTGGTAAAAATGACTGACGTTCAATGGAGGAAAGGTGGGCGTTTCTATAAGAGTGACTCCACGTGAAAACTAAGAATAGGACCAATTATTCTAGAAGAAACAAACATTAACAAATTTGTCAATTGTTCAGAATTTTTCCCTCTTCTCAACACAGAGAAGAGAAGACGGGATGGAGGATGAGAGTTACACGGGACGCTGCTTAAATGACAGCTGAGAAATGGTCATCGTGTCGGTGGGATGAAGACCGTCCTTGAGGAATTCCAGCGGGATGTTTATTAGGCAGACACAGATGAGCGCTTGTAATTACCAGTCAGAGAGCTGAACAGAAAAGGCCTTGAGTGATGACAAGCGGGACGACACACACGGGTTCAGTCAGAGTGATGCCACAAACACAATGCATCCCTTCAAATTCAGCAAACGGTCACACGCTAAAAGAAATAAATCCTGTTTGCATTGTTATAATAAAATGAGAGCGCAGTGAGGGGGAGAAAGAAGTGATGAAGTGTTTGCATGATTTGGATTAGTTCACTTCAGGGGCCGTATTCACAAAGAATTTTATCTTATCACTAGGAGTAGGCTACTCCTAAATCGCACTAAAATATTTTAGCTAGGAGTTTTCTCTTAAAAGTTATTCACAACACCTTTCAGACCTACTCTTAGTAAGGAAAAATGACAACTCCTAAACTAAGAGTGAGTCTTCGTTGCTATGGATGACGTCAATTCTCATGCACGAGCTTCCTCGCAATGATCACGGTGATTGGTTGTTCGATGACAGGGCCATCATGCGGAACACAGACGCAACAAATCACGAATTTACGACATCTAAATATGTCTGTGTCCTACACAAAATAATAATAGTAATGTCATCGAAATGCATATATAATAATGACATGTTTGTGCAGGCCCCAGTGAAGTGTAATTCTAAAAAGGCAGAGAGAGAGAAAAGTCGTGAATTAAATAAAATTAAATCAAGGTAATTTAATTACCTAATACCCTAATGAAAACCGCCACTTGCCTACTAATGAAAAACGACACTTGCATTAACACTTGCTTGGTTAATTGACATCCTATTAGCCTAAATAGACTACTTAAAGCAAGGAAATGTTGCTCCTATTGAAGTAATGTAATAGTTGAATCATTCATCGTGCGCGAGCCTCAAGAGAACACCGTATCCGCGCCACTCAATTTTATCTGTCTGCAGCGGCAACGAGCACATCATCACTTGATTAAAAAAACAACACATTTCAGCGCTACATCGCCTCTTATTCAACAAACGAACGAAACGAATGCTCTCTGCTAGTTAACTGGAGATTTTTTATTTGTATTGGTAGTACATCTGTGCCGCGAGATGTTTCAAAAGTGGTGGGGACATGTCCCACCCGACCCGACCCGTCCCGCCCCGCCCGTAAACGCGACGCCTATGGTTGAATGACGGTGGATTATGAACTCGCCAAAACGGAAAAGAAAGCCCAACTGGACGCAGGATCAGTTACTGCTGCTGGCCCAGTTGGTGCTAGAAAAAAAAAACATAATAAAAGGGAAATTTGGCACTGAGATATCAAGCAAAACTAAGCGTGAGACATGGGATCTGTTTGCAGATCAATGCAGCATTCTCGCTTGTCTCGCGGACCCCGGACGACTGCGAGAGGCGGTTTAAGATCCTTTGTGAATAGGTCTTAGTGAGTTAGGAGTCCTCTCGACTTCTTTTAAGCTGTCCCAGACTTAGGTGCTACTTTTAGGGCTAAAATGCTTTGTGAATTACTCTTAGTGAAAAAAATTAGGAGTCCTAAAGTTAGGAGTGACACGCCCATTATTTTTTGGAGTTGCTCCTAAATTCACCAGTTAGGAGCTACTTTTAGCCTTAAAATTCTCTGTGAATACGGCCCCTGAATGAAAATTTCCTGATCATTTTCTCACCCCCATGTCATCCAAGATGTAGGCCTACTAGGGATGAGTCGCGATCTTCGAATAGTCGAATAGTCGAACTGCGTTCGAAATTCGATCATAAAATTGCTTATTCGAATATCGTTATATTTTCGCGCAATACCAATGTGACATAATTGACGGCGCGCCTACTGTCACAGATCGCGCAGCAGGGTATTTTCCTGTCAGGGACACAGGTGTCACTAACATGAATGAAACCCCCTCCTGCCAATCTAGGATACCAGCGTTTCATACATAGTGTAAACAAACAACAGAAGAAGAGCATTGTCGTGACCGTTAACTCTGCACCCAACAGAGATGGGTATAGATAACCTTTACTGTCTGTCTATGGTAGTAACCGTCTATGGTAGTAACAAAGTAGGCTACATTTACTTAACTACGTTGGGCGACGTACCTCTCGTTACTTTATTTTAATGCAATACATGTTGTTAAATGCGTAGTTTATTCCAAGCGTGTATCTTTTTTATGGGCATGAGCGATGCTCCATTCACAAATGAATCACTTTTGAGTCGATTCTGTTCAAAGACTTCATCAAACAAGTTGGCAGATCTGTCTAAATCGGTTCGCGAATCAGTTTGAATGATCTGTTCAGTTCCTCGCGCACTGAATCGTCTGAAGCGCTTTCAATTCACACTCGACTCGGAGTCGTAACAGGAATATTTAAGAACATCAAGAGCGTTGGATGAAGTGGCGTGGACCTACAGTTTAGTCTAGTGAAAGCAAATCTGCAAATGCATCATATTTTTTGCCAGCGATGATCTAGTTGAACATCTTCGTATGCTGTCTGTGAATGAATGATTCCACAGGACGATACATTCGAGTTCATTTCATTCAGGTAATACATTTTACAACCAAACAGATTATTACTCGACAATAGCACTTACAAGTAGACTATGATGACATTATCCGTTTTGTGGACATTCATTTATAGGCTACATTAAATATACCATTGTCCACAGTTTATGAAATGAACACCCGCGGTAATGTGTGTGTATTGCGCAGTGGCACACGAATAGTTTTGATTGAAACTAATTTGTTTAAAAAGTAGGCTTTTGCAGTAACAAGGCAGGTTTGCATAAAATCATTATGACATTATTTTTTTTACCTAACGAGCATCTGGTTTCGCGATGCATAAACGGACTGTCGTGCTAGCAGCTATATTGTTTTTTTCTTCTATGTAGGCTACCGGTAATATGTTAAAAAAAACGACGAAAACATGTTAATTGTTCGAATAATAAAGTTTGTTTGATGACAAATCGCTAAAGATGAAATTGCCTCCCTTTCTGTCATTGTGAGTGTGCGGGGTTTTTTTTCTTGTTTTTTTTTTTTGATTTTCGAACGATAGTCGACTTTTGCTCCTCGATTTTCTAATGGCATTTTTGGCAAAAATTCACATCCCTAAGGCCTACATGTCTTTCTTTCTTCAATGGGGTCCAAATGCAGCTTCACCGGCTCTACACGATCCCAGCCGAGGAATAAGGGTCTTATCTAGAGGAACGATCTGTCATTTTCTACATTATAAAACATTACATAGCCTACTTTTAAACCACAAATGCTCATCCAAATTGCATTGAAACGGCAATTTTGGACCTTCAAAATGTTGGACCCCATTGAAGTGCCCATTGAATGTTTTCCTTAAAAACCATAATTTCTTTTCGACTGAAGAAATAAAGACATGAAAATCTTGGATGACGTGGGGGTAAATAAATTATCAGGAAATTTTAATTCTAAAGTGATCCTTTTAAACACAAAAATATTTAACTTTCGACTATGCAACCCGTATTTATATATCTCTTTATTTCCTCTGAAGAATCATAATGATACAGGCTAAAATAAACATCACGATTTACTCACGTAACTTTGGAACGAGGTGAAGTGGACAAAGAAGCAATTTTACAAAAGTTTGCATGATTTAAAGCACAAAAAAATGTACTCAGTAGAAGATAAATATTTAACTTTACACTAAGCAACGCATGTGTTTTTTTTTTTTTTTTACACAAGATAAAGGAATATTGGCAAAAATTAATATTTTGCCATAATTTACTCATCCTCATGTCATACAAACCTATTTCTTTCTTCAGTGCGATACAAATGTAAAATCTTCATGCAGCTCTTTTCTATTCAGTGACAGTTTATAGTGACTTACATAGTCTAAAAAACATAAAACTAGTTATGGAAACCATTGAAAAGTTCTCCTTCAACAAAACTAAGTTTGAAATGACATGAAGGAGAATAAATAAAGGCAAAATGTTGCATTTTCATTCATTCGTACAGAGTTAGAAGGAGAAACAGCAAAGAGAATTGGATGTACTGTGTCAAAATAAACTTGCATTGGACTGAAACATTTTAAATTGAGTTTCTGCAGTGTAATGCTATATCGAAGGAGAAGTGAAATCCAGGAAGCGCTGGAGAATAGAGTGTCTGGGAATTGCTGCTCTCTTAACACAGTAAGACCCATCAAAGTCTATTGGATAGACACTGAATCTGTGCCAAACGGAAGCCCTCAGACATTCGTTTCCCTGTATTATTTAAAAACTCACATTAGAGAGAAGCAGAGATGGGACTGAAGATCATCTGAAGCACAACGACGTCCTGAAGAGGTGGAAGGACCAAGGAATTATTCATAAGAGAGTCCTGTGAGAATATCTGTATGCCAGACAAACAAGATCCTTGACAAAACAGATAAACAGATGTATATTTACTGCTCATGTGCTGCACAAGTGGAAAAGCAAGAATGGTGGGAAATTGTACGTAAATTCTGCTATAAAATCCGTCTTAGTTGGCCATCAGGCTGGTTTCCACTGGTCAATCTGGTCTTGTTTGATGGTTCTGAAGTGGTTTTCAGCTGGAGACCACATGGCCGACATGCTAAGCCAGGATGATCTCATATTTACATTTTCATACCTTTAAATAGACACTGAAACAAACAATATCAACATATATATATATATAAGACTAGAATGCATTAATCCTCAGACGACTCGTCAGAACTGCAGGTAATAAGAGTTCAAACCTCAGACAGAATCCCTTTGTCCATGAAAGACATTTTTAATAGTAAAATGTATTTATAAATGGAGACCAGATGGGACTAATAAACGTCATTTGCACGGCTGAATATTGTTATCATCAGGCCTCAACATGCATGAAAAATCAGTGGAACACTGATGATGTTATGGGGAAACATTAACATGTGTTTTCTCATTTACTGTGTGTGTGTGTGTGTGTGTACAGTTCTTTAGAACAGAATAAAATCATTATAATGTCAATTTAGCTAAAAGTATTAATAAATGTGATGTTGTAAATGTTATGAAAACAATACAATCAACTGTAATTCAACATTCTCAAACATACAAATGTTGTCCAAAGGTTTAATGTTTTCAATGCTTTTAATGCCTTGATTTTGATGTTTGATATTGCATCAACACAAACATATAAAAATATACACCATCATACAAAAGATTTTTACAAAAGTCTCTTCTGCTCACCAAGGCTGCAATTGTTTGATAAAAAATACAGTAAAAAACGGTATATATAAAAAATGTTATAACACAATACAATAATGTAATACAAATTAAAATAACATTTTAACACTTTTTTAATATTATATGTAATTGAATATTATATAATATTAATTTTACATAAATGTAATTCCTTTGATCAAAGTTGAATTTTCAGCATCATCAGTGTCACATGATCCTTCAGAAATCATTCTATTATGATTTGCTGCTTAAGAAACATTTCTGATAATTATCAATGTTGGAAACAGTTGTGCTGCTGATTCATATTTTAGTCAAAACCGTGATACATTGTCTTTTCAGAAATGAATAGAAAGTTCAAATGAACAGCATTTTTTTAAAATAGATATCTTTTTTAACATTATAAATGTCTTTACTGTCGCTTCTAATGTAGGCTAATTCATAATTATTCTTTTTCTCTTTTCAAATTTCTCTTGCAGTGGGTTTACACTTAGCATGAGGATTATGGATAATTACTGCAACCTTCTGTTGTGTTTTCAGACATAGAGAAGAAAAAAAATGGGATAATGAATAAGAGAAATCCATAATCTCAAGATCAATTTCCAAGTTGCACCAAACAGAATTCAACATTGAAGTCCACATATCTAAAACAGCTTTATGCATCATTTCAAAATGTCCTATAACAGATGCCATGTGCTGATTACATACTATCTGGCGTTTTATTTTAATATGAGAACAACAGAATCAATACCCTGCCATTCCCAGCATCATTATAAACAGCAAATGTTGTGCATTGCTGAGTAAATCATCACTCAAAATCAACACAAAAACTGATTACAACCTTATAAACATTTTACAGTCCTGCTTAGTTGTTTTCTGGCACAGTATTGCAGTAGCTACAAAACTCTAGTGTGGTCTGTTTTTTTTTTTTTTTTAGCAAAGTCAAATCAAGGGAACTTACGCTGGAAACATCAACGAGACCGCCGTTGTGCAGCTGAGGCCGGATATTGAAAAAGCAGAACACTGCAATCCATAACTCTGTCCCCCAAATTACATTTCTTTCTCAGATAGAGAGCAGTTCACTGACTCAACACACAACGTGGCCCAGAAACATTATGCACCGAGGCATTGAGACGGTTGGGATTGCTTAACTCCCTTCAACTTTTCTTCACTAAGAGCAATTATGCAATGAACATTTTTAAAAGTGGCAGCAAAGAGGCCTTTGAGAGCCAAACACGTCCTGTTTTAAACAAGCAATGAGACCTGCGGGAGGTCATGAGATTGGAAAGGAGTTCCTGCAACATTTATTTTGGCACTGTTTGTTTTGGCATTTGAAAACGAGGTCTTAACAACTACTGTCATTGCATTACCGTATATTTGCAATGAATGTATCCAAAGCAATGTTTTAAATTCAAATAAATTAAAGGGAAACTCGTGCAAAGGTTAGGAACTAGAATCAGATGGGCTCCATCAGACCAGATGTCTTTTGTTCATATGGACTTGTTTAAGACGTTGGCTAAATTTAGTCTTTCTTCACCAACAGTCTATTACATATAGCGAGGCCCGATGTCATCGCTTTGACAAGGGATCGGAGGAAAAACTTCAATAACTCTCTTTATGACCCTTAAAACTCAGAGGTGAACGCAATTTCCTTTGTTCCCCTAATATCCGCAGCACTTTTAGCCACATGAACACGACTGGAACGTAAATTAGGCAGTGGTATTTGGTTAATGAGTTATATCGCAAACTCCTCAACAATAAACAAAAAAATCTTGGCTTATTTTTCTACCCAAATCCTGGGTTGAGCCTTTTGGGTAAATTTGTTGGGGTTATTTTTTAAGTGTTTGGGTAGTTTTGTGCAACCCAAATCCTGGGTCAGATGTAACAACCCAGTGTTTGGGTAGTTATTGTGTAACCCAGATCCTGGGTCAGACGTAACAACCCAGTGTTTGGGTAGTTATTGTGTAACCCAGATCCTGGGTCAGACGTAACAACCCAGTGTTTGGGTAGTTTTGTGTAACCCAAATCCTTGGTCAGATGTAACAACCCAGTGTTTGGGTAGTTATTGTGTAACCCAGATCCTGGGTCAGACGTAACAACCCAGTGTTTGGGTAGTTTTGTGTAACCCAAATCCTTGGTCAGATGTAACAACCCAGTGTTTGGGTAGTTATTGTGTAACCCAGATCCTGGGTCAGATGTAACAACCCAGTGTTTGGGTAGTTATTGTGTAACCCAGATCCTGGGTCAGACGTAACAACCCAGTGTTTGGGTAGTTTTGTGTAACCCAAATCCTTGGTCAGATGTAACAACCCAGTGTTTGGGTAGTTATTGTGTAACCCAAATCCTTGGTCAGATGTAACAACCCAGTGTTTGGGTAGTTTTGTGTGACCCAAATCCTGGGTCAGATGTAACAACCCAGTGTTTGGGTAGTTATTGTGTAACCCAGATCCTGGGTCAGACGTAACAACCCAGTGTTTGGGTAGTTTTGTGTAACCCAAATCCTGGGTCAGACGTAACAACCCAGTGTTTGGGTAGTTTTGTGTAACCCAAATCCTGGGTCAGACGTAACAACCCAGTGTTTGGGTAGTTATTGTGTAACCCAGATCCTGGGTCAGATTGAGTTATTTATCGCAGGCTTTGTGCGACCTTTTCAGGAGAGAGCAGTGCAGATCCATCAAATTGGTGCATGTCTTTGATAAATAAATAGAGGTTTGTGTACATTCTGTTTTATCTATAAATTCATTATTGTTCTGTATATCGTTTAATTTTATGCAAAGCAACATACAGGGACGTCGGTCTTATCGCGTGATGGAAACGCATGATGCCTTGTGTACATTTTTATACATTTATTTTTTAAAAGATACAGAATATAAATACTTAGAAAGTAAAAAAATATTCTCAGAACTGTACACTGATTGTTTATGAACAGGTTATGGAGTCAGTCACAGCATATTTTGGCGGTCTGAAGTTAGAAGTTCCCCCCGCTGAACACGACACAAGCTCCGGCACGAGATCCAGCGCCGTGTCAGTGGAAACGGGACATCTGGTCCATTACACTGAATTTAACTATTTGTTAAATGAGCTTAAATGTATGCAATATGTATTCAAAACTATATAAAACATGCTATACTGTAAAATATGATAGAAAATAAAGGAATTATCTTGCAAAGTTTAGAGGATTTAAGTTAATTCATAAACATTAATCAAGTAAACATTGTATTAAGTAAAAATAAAAAGCTAGGACTATAGTATCAACGCAGTATGGGTTAAATCAGTCCATTATGCTGCTAAATAAACAACCCAATTTGCTGGGTAACATTAACCCAACATGTGTTCTGTCCAAATATTAACCCAGCCCTTGGGTTGAATTGGGTTGAACCCAGTGTTTTATAGAGTGAAGGCCCAAACTAAATAAACAAGACCAAAAATCAATTCCATATTCTTAATCCCATCCAAAACTTAATTTGTCTAAGTAAGAGCTCCTCTAACAAAGCCCCGTCACATTTCTGGCATGTCTTCAGAGAGGCTTGTCTTTATCCGACGCCTGGGTCGTCTAGAACTCAAGCACAGTGAATTCTCTCTTAAAAAACCCACCCAGGCTTGGACAGATGAAGTGTGTGAACCATCCTGAGCTGGGATGCTTTCCCAAAGCCGAGGGGAGCGTGCATGTTTGAAATCAGGAAAAGCCTAGAGACTTGCTTTCCTGTTTTTTGGGCCACACTTTGCATTTAGCATTCAGCTTCTGTTGGTAGTCAACAAGTGAACAACAGTCAACAGAGGGAGGATATTAGCAAATTAATATGCAGATTTGCCTCGCAGAAATGCAGCGGGTTGTTGATTGCGAATTCTTGCATACAGAGAAGATGAGTAGATAATTGCCACACCACATCCGTCAGTACATAAGAGAAACGATCTGGATGCAGATCAGTGCTACGCTTTGACAGATTGTTAGGATTTTTAAGCAAGTAAACTCCACCTGCTTTTTATTTTCATGTTTTTTTCTTGTTTCGCCAAACAAGAAAAGCGTTGCAAAAATGGAAGACGAATAGATTGCCCCCCCGTCTCCCGAGGGTTAGAAGGAATTCGTGCAGTCTTTGGCTCTCGGATATGTGTCATCCCTCATCTACCCTTTGATCCCAGTGCAAATCTTTGCCTTCCAAGCCTCTTTCTCTGCACTCCCTCCCATCATCCTTTTCTAATTAAGGCCAGGCTCTCACTGTAAACTCGCCCTGAGACCTTGAATTTCCTTGGTTCTGTAACCCCAAAAAACAATCAGGCAAGAGCGGCTTTTGCGTGGGCAAACTGAGAGGAATGAGGAAGATCCACTTTATTTAGCTCGACCTCCAGTAACTATATTGCTATTGGTGAGAATTAATGTTCTGCATCATGATGCCATGATGATGTCATGCAATGATGTCAGGATAGATCGAATGTGGCGGCTTATTTTATCAAAATTGCAATGATGTTCACCAACTATCAATATTTAATTAGTGTAAATTTGAGTTGGCCACAAATATATGAATATAAAGGGACAGATTAACCAAAAATGTCGTTTCAATCCTTCATGCATTTATTTTTGCTGTGGAACACAAATTAAGATATTTTAAATAAAATAAAAAACATTAGAAATAAAAACTACACTTCCAGTCGATATATTTTTGAACTGCATTTTTATTCTAATTCCTTACTTTTACATTCCACTTTCATTTTCATTTTCATCCAATTTTGCATCCTCAATCAGATTAAAATTAAAAAATGTGAAATTGACTGTGCAACTGAAAAGTCAGCATATAAATAAAGTCAATTGCATTTGTGTTTGAAGTAATCAGAAAAGAAGAAAAAACAAACTGAACTTTTGTTCACAGAATAAAATGATTCCTGTAACACTTTCTATGAAGAACATGCTTATAATGAGCTCCATTTATACATATTTATAAGTATTACTAATTTATAAACACGTATAAAGACTCATTAAGACAGACACTGCATTATAAGAACAGTTATACAGTACCGGTAGTTACATTTATATTATTTTTATAATTACTTATAAGTTATGCTTTTGCTTTTTCAATGTGCATGCTCATATTCCATTATACACTAATTTATAAGTATTAATTAGTCAGTCAGGTTCTATGAATGTATTTATAAAGATGTACCATTATGTTAGTTATTATTTCTGTCAAATTAGTAAATATATTATTACAGTTACTAACTGCTATAAATACATCACTGATGGTTTTAAGTACATTGTCCTAAAGCAAATCATGAAGATGTGCTCATTATACATTTTAAGTTGTTTATTTGTAAATGTAACTAATGAACAATAGTTCCTGTAATAAAATAATAAAGAAAAAACAGAAATCATTAATATTGAAAAAAACCTTTTTAATGTTATAAAACACTGCAACAATATTTTTAAAGTATAATTTCAAAGTACATTTAAACAAATCCAAATTACCATTCATGACCTCTAATGCAAACATTAGCCATTAAAGACATAATTGATAACTAATTGGCACAGCAAACAAGTGTCTCTTGAACTATTTTATATTTGATCCTTTATAAATCAGTGTATGATGGATTATGTGCATTGAAAAAGCAAATGCATGACTTATAAGTAATTATAAAAATAATATAAATGTAACTATAACTGTTCTTATAATGCAGTATGTTTTAATGGGTCTTTATAAATATATGTATAGAATAGTAATATAGTATTATAAAGTATAAATGGGGATATAATTAATTATAAGCATGGGCTTCATAGAAAGTGTTACCATTATTTATTTCTTTAGCAGTTACAGTTGCCACGCTGAGGCTAATATCATACTTGTTATGCAAATTTTTCACATTATCCACAAATATTGCGGAAATAAGATGAAGCCTCAAGCTATCGCGAATAATGAATGTTGATTAATAATGGATTGCATTTGCATTAATTCTTTTGATTGCAAGATCACCAAATCCTGGCAGGGGCTGCTTTAATGTTTGGAAACAGCAGTAGAATATTGGTATTTTATCTCTAAGCCCTTTTCACTTTGCAAGTTTTACCATTTCTGTGAACAAAATCCAGTCAGAGAACATTTTATGACTGCTAAAATCAACACCTGCACCATGCTCTTGTGTGACTCCGAGAGCAACGCATGCATTATGCAAACAGTCACCATGACTACAGATGACAGGCATCATGAAAAAGTAGATTTCTTTCTCAGAAATTTCTGGTTGGGAAAAAATACACATGCACAAGAGAAACAAACAATATATCAAACAAACACCAGAAAACCATCAAGCCAAGCAAAAACAGAAATAAATGCATGTCTATTCCAGTCTTTATGAGGATCATTTGATGTTTGCGGGGTTAATTTTCCAGGAAGCACCAACAGGGCGACCTTTAAAGTGAGTAGAGTTGCTGTGCGCTCTCATAGGCCTGTCCTGAGTGTTAAAGATCCAGTAAAACAAAGTGCCGTGACCCAGGTTCCCCTCAGTTGTGTGTTATCTCTCGGCCTTGTCATCTCATTCCATTCTCATTCCACGCCGCTGCACATGACCTTCCCAGAACAATGGAGACGGTGAGCTAAAGGTTTCCCATCCCGTACGCAGGGTTGATGGATGCTCTCTCACCCAACGCAGAGCTATAGGACACCGATATCTGGATATCTCTAAAAGCCTCACAGCAAGTGCCAGAGAAATTTAAAACCGGACAATTAAATAAAAGATCTGATAACGTGCCGAGCCACGAGTGGAATATGGTGAACGGCTTCTGGTTTTATCAACCGTTGAGGTTATTAAACGTAGGTCTTTCGTGCTGTGCACTCCCTATAATATATGTCTTAATATATTGGATAACATATTAAACTCACAATTTTTAAAGACAAAAAGTCACTTTTAAACTTATTTCTAAAGTTCAGGACGTTCCTCAGAACAGGAATGACCCCTCTGGACGAGTCAAAGCATATCTCATATCCTACTACGTGTTGAATATGACAATCAAAGGCATAAAGATAATGCAGTCCATATAATATTTATACGATTATATGAGTCTACCGCAGGCACAAGGAACAGAGAGGAGCAATTACTCTGTCATCCTGGTGCTCTCAACCCTCCTGAAGGGATCACATTAATCTCATGGAGGACTTCGGAGCGGGGCTGGAAAGAACACTCATTTGTCTAAAGATCTCCCTGAGATTTTCTGTCATAACGATAACGCCAACCCGAGATAATACTGATGAGTTGTTCGCATGAGAAGGTTTCCTGCACCAATGTGTGATGAACGCCATTCTTTATTTCTTATTGTTTAATGAAATTTGGACACTGGCTCTTCTGTGTGATCAAGAAGGCATCACAATATAAGTAAAACAACCAATTACATGCATGATTGTATGCATTTCAGAGTTCCCAAAAAAGGAAATAACAAGCATTTATAAAATGCATGTAAGAATTTTTTTTTTTTTATACATAAAATATTTATATATAATATATATACAGTATATAAATGCAAATATTTCTTGTGTATATATATATATATATATATATATATATATATACGAAAATAATTATACCCAGTACACACATATATTATGTAAACACAAACCTTTATCGCGCTTAATCGTTGCACGGCCCTAATAATTAATTATATGCACAAATAAGCAATATTTGAACTGCTTTTCAATAATCACATCACGTAACTTAATACATTTATATGAATGATTTCCTGAAATTATAATTAATAATAAGTGATGTACAGGAACCGGGACACCACACATATGTTTTAGTAAAGTATGCTGGGATTTTCTTGACATTGATGATGACAAACTGCACTTGAATTTAAGATGCATTTAGGAGCATTTCTGTGGATATGGACGTTTTAAAGTAACATGTCTGAAACTGTCGTACATTTACATTTAGGATCATTATAGGCACGTCTTTATAAATAACGCCCCAGGAATGAAATTGAAAAGCAACAAATCAAAGCCAATCAGAACATATTTGATGTTTAAGATGCTGTTTCAGAATCATGAGATTTCATTGCCGGCAAGGTTTAGAAACTGAGCGACTTACAAAGTGTCCCAGATGGTTAGAACAAAAACTCACATTAGCACTGGAGAGATTCAATTTACGTTTGTCGCCATATATCAGATCACACCTGGTTAGACAGCATGTAAAACACGAGCAGAGCGTCTTGCAGCGGTCACAGACCTCTCTGAAAACAGCATGAGTCTACTGGGAAAGCTCAAAGCTCACAGTCATCTTAACTAACCACAACAGCCGCTCTGGTCCGCATATAGCTTACATGAGTACAATTCATCAGTCAGTTTCACAAGCCATGTGTTAAACTAACTGACATTAATATATACGTTAAGAGCAAGTTGGAGGAGCCGTAGAACTAACACAGAGTCCAGATGTTTATCATCACCATTTGCGTGAGAACATTTAAATGCTCCATTGCTCATTTTTCCATTTCGAAACAATGAGCCCATCCTCCTCTGCATCAGAACCAGCAGGAATTTATCATTCAGCTATAATGCCTGCTAAACCCTAAAAATATTTGTAGAACCAGCTACTTTGAGTCTTTTGAGCCTGTCAAGTCACAAGAAAGGGATATTTGTCAAGTCAATTTGTGACTTCGAACTGACTGTCCTAATGTACTATATTAAAGTCAGCATGAAACACAAGTTGCACTAGTCTTTTCTTCTCTACTGCGTGAAGAGTGAAAAGGCTTCTCAAACAAGAACAAATGTTGGGCGGGGCTTACTTTTGTTAATTGGGAATTGATTGGAGGTTTGTGGTTTGCTATTGGTGGATCTCATGTGACTGACAGGTTGCCCCGCCCTCGTCATCAGAGAAGAGAAGAGATGCTGTAAGAGGGAGGGGAAGTTTCAAGATATTCTGATTCAAGATTATGAGGAACATGAATTAAAAAAAATGACATGCACGAATAAATCATTTAAATAAATACTGCAACATTCCATAAAAAATAAGAATGGCCAATTTTGACTTCATGATTATATATTATTATATTATATTATTGTCACGTGTTGTGTGTTCGGATTCATGTTTGTATTTCTGTTGTAGTATTTTGCTGTCAGTTTTCTGTTCTGTTCTGTTCTGTTCTGTTCTGTTCTGTTCTGTTCTGTTCTGTTCCGTTTCGTTCCTGTTCCTGTTCCATTCATGTTCTATTCCTGTTCCATTCCATTCCTGTTCTTGTTCTTGTTCTTGTTCCTGTTCTGTTTCCGTTCCTGTTCTGTTCCTGTTCTGTTTCGTTCCTGTTCTGTTCTGTTCTTTTCTGTTCTGTTCTGTTCTGTTCTGTTTCCGTTCCGTTCCGTTCCGTTCTGTTTCCGTTCCTGTTCTGTTCTGTTTCATTTCCGTTCTGTTTCCGTTCCGTTTCCGTTCCATTCTGTTCCGTTCCGTTCTGTTCCGTTCTGTTTCCGTTCCGTTCCGTTCTGTTTCCGCTCCATTCTGTTTCCGCTCCGTTCTGTTCCATTCCGTTCTGTTTCCCTTCCGCTCCATTCTGTTTCCGCTCCGTTCTGTTCCGTTCTGTTCTGTTCCATTCCGTTCTGTTTCCGTTCCGCTCCATTCTGTTTCCGCTCCGTTCTGTTCCGTTCTGTTCTGTTCTGTTTCCGTTCCGCTCCATTCTGTTTCCGCTCCGTTCTGTTCCGTTCTGTTCTGTTCCATTCCGTTCTGTTTCCGTTCCATTCTGTTCCGTTCCGTTCTGTTTCCGTTCCGTTCTGTTTCTGTTCCGTTCTGTTTCCGTTCTGTTCTGTTCCATTCTGTTTCCGCTCCGTTCTGTTTCCGCTCCGTTCTGTTCCGTTCTGTTCTGTTCTGTTTCCGTTCCGCTCCATTCTGTTTCCGCTCCGTTCTGTTCCGTTCTGTTCTGTTCCATTCCGTTCTGTTTCCGTTCCATTCTGTTCCGTTCCGTTCTGTTTCCGTTCCGTTCTGTTTCTGTTCCGTTCTGTTTCCGTTCTGTTCTGTTCCATTATGTTTCCGCTCCGTTCTGTTTCCGCTCCGTTCCGTTCCGTTCTGTTTCTGTTCCTGTTCTGTTCTGTTTCATTTCCGTTCTGTTTCCGTTCCGTTCTGTTTCCGTTCCATTCTGTTCCGTTCTGTTTCCGTTCCGTTCTGTTTCCGCTCCATTCTGTTTCCGCTCCGTTCTGTTCCGTTCTGTTCCATTCCGTTCTGTTTCCGTTCCGTTCTGTTTCCGTTCCGTTCCGTTTCCGCTCCGTTCTGTTTCCGTTCCGTTCCGTTCTGTTTCCGCTCCATTCTGTTTCCGCTCCGTTCTGTTCCGTTCTGTTCTGTTCCATTCCGTTCTGTTTCCGTTCCGTTCCGTTCCGTTCTGTTTCCGTTCCGTTCTGTTTCCGTTCCGTTCTGTTCCGTTCCGTTCCGTTCTGTTTCCGCTCCATTCTGTTTCCGCTCCGTTCTGTTCCGTTTCCGTTCTGTTCTGTTCCATTCTGTTTCCGCTCCGTTCTGTTTCCGTTCCGTTCCGTTCTGTTTCCGTTCCGTTCCGTTCTGCTTCCACTCCGTTCTGTTTCCGTTCCGTTCCTGAGAGTCTGTTCTGGAAAGATTGGTTTATTTGTAAATAAAGACTGCTGCACTTGGATCATGTTTTATCTCTGCTGCAACCGACCGTGATTATATTATATTAAATTGGACTTCATAATGCTATATATAAGAGAATGCGCTTGATTATTACATTGATACTGTTTTAAAAAATTACCTTGAAACTGGAAAATATATATTTTTTTAAATATAACATTTTTCAAAAGTCTGAGTTACTGTAAAGCTACTGGAAATTTATTTTTCTTTAGTTAGTTAGTTACTCCCCCAAACTGTGCAGAACCCAGTTTCCTGCTGCTCGCACCACGTCATATATTTTGCTGCTCATAATGTGGTCTCTGCCTCCTTTGCACAATTTCTTCCCAATGCAGCACTTTGCAGGGCTGGTGACTGCAGATGAATGGAGGAACCTTTTGACTTGACGCAAGCTGTATTTAAAACGCGCTCGGAGAACAGAACGCACACCACGGGTAATGACAAGCACTCGACTATTCATCACACAAACCTGTCAATGCAGCAAGGACGCATTATGAACAATATGAACCTATAAACAATGTGTGTGTGTGTGTGTGTGTGTGTGTGTGTGTGTGTGTGTGTGTGTGTGTGAATACATCTTTTTCTATCCCGGTGGGGACTTAAACCTGAATGCATTCAGACTCATGGGGACTCGTGTCACAGTGGGCCTAAATGAGGAAACAAGCTTATAAATCATACAGAATTAGTTTTTTTGAAAATTTAAAAGTTTTGTGTGATAGGTAGGTTTAGGGGTTTGGTTAGTGTGTGCGTGTGTGTGTGGGTGTAATGGGTAGGTTTAGGGGTCGGGTTAGTGTGTGTGTGTGTGTGTGTGTGTGTGATGGGTAGGTTTAGGGGTCGAGTTAGTGTGTGTGTGTGTGAGTGATGGGAACATTTAAGGGTAGGGCTAGAGTTTGTGTGTGTGTGTGTGTGTGTGTGAGTGATGGGAAGATTTAAGGGTAGGGCTAGAGTTTGTGTGTGTGTGTGTAGGTGATGGGTAGGTTTAGGGGTCGGGTTTGTGTGTGTGTGTGTGTGTGTGCGTGCGCGTGTGTGATGGGTAGGGTTAGTGTAAGTAAGGGGACAGAATATACAGTTTGGACAGTATAAAACCATTACGTCTATGGAGAGTCCCCACAAAGATAGCGAACCAGACTGTGTGTGTATTATTAAGAACAAGAACACACATAGAGTGAATATGCAAGGAAGAGGGTGTACCGTGAGGGTGTTTATCAATCACAGAAGCTAAAGGTGCGTTCAACCATATGGGAGCCATCTGGGTCTGAAGGCCAAGCATCATCTCTGCTGACACCCACCAGCATGAAGTGTCACGGAGAGCCCACCATCCACTGTCACAAGGTCACACTAGAGGAGACAAGCAGAGAAGAAAAACAGACAGAAGTGTTATGTAGGAAGATGTCTGACTACCGATATGAAGTCTTGTCTGCATATTCTGGACAAGAACCAAGACTTGATTGACATGCAAGGCCCCGATATACAAAATCTAAGAACATTGTGGTGTGAAAATCAGGCCAAAACAGAGTTCATTTGGAGCTTGTTTCAGGAGTTCAAAGCAAACTTTCTGGAGAAGTTCTGGTAAACACCTTTGAACTAATATTGGTCTGTGGTGATGATGTAATGAGTGGGCGTGGCTCTGAGGCTCCGCCTTCTTTGATGTGAAATATTCTATGAAATAGTCAGATGTCCACAAATAAAAACATTAACACAATGGAGAGCCTCTTTACAGTCGAAACTGAAGTTGTAATTCTAATAGGCTTTATGCCCAGCTGCACTACTTCCTGAACTTCAGCCAGCTCCTTGTTTCCTGTCTGCCATTATTGGACAAACTGATTAATCCAGGTGTGCCTGACTATTGTTACTGAGGCCAGGCACACCTGGATTAATCAGTTTGTCCAATAATGGCAGACAGGAAACGAGGAGCTGGCTGAAGTTCAGGAAGTAGTGCAGCTGGGCATAAAGCCAATTGAAAGCAACACTGACACTTTATTTCATGTTTCATATCGTAAAGCTGTTGCTTTAAAGCAATCTATCGTAGAAAGTGGTATATCAGTTAATGTGACGTGACTGGAGGGCTGAATTGGAGAGCTTGTGCAAACATATTCACATTGATATGATCAGATGCTTTCTTAACTGGCCTTTTCTCACCGCTGTCATTTCTGTTGTTGTTTTTGAGAAAAGCACGCAGTACATATTTACATATTCATGTAAACGTCGCTCTCAACAGTATGAGTATGATGGTATATGGTATGAGACTTTTTCATTATTATTATTATCATCATTATTATTAATTACCAATATAGTTATTTTGCTGAAACCAAAACAAAAATGTCTATTTAATAAATAACTATGTGGTAATGGCTATATGAGGATATATCAAGTGAACCAAATGTACCTACTTGTACTTTAGGAATAAAAGCTTATTCGATTTAATATTGAACTTAATGAACACAAACTAAAAATCTAATTATTTGACATCAGTGCAAAACACTGAATCAACATGCACTAATGCTACAATTTTCTAAATGTCATAATCATTTGTGAACAAAAAAAATATTCATTACTTCAACTCATTGTTTCTGCCTTAAATGATTACATTGTTTAAATTTATATTACATTGTTTAAAATGTATAACATTTTTAGCTAACTGTGTGATTTGTATTCTGAAATACATTTAAAAAACATCTAATAACAGATCACTTTGTAATATGTACTCATGTATTTTCTGTAAAACAATATGTATTGTGAAAAAAAGAAGGGCATACAGCATCAAACCAACACTACGGTGAATAAATAATAACTTAATTTTCATTTTAGGGTGAACTGTCCCTTTGAGATATTTTAAGTACATATTTCAAAGGGGTTCGAGGTATGAGATACTAAATGTTAATCTGTATTTTCTGTAAAGCTGCTTTAAAACAATGTGTATTAAAGGTCTCTATACAAATAAATGTGAATTGCATTGAATTGAGTCTTCAGAATATGGATCACTCAAGTTACAACGACTCAAACTGGTATCATAAAACAGACAGTTACAACTCTAACCTCTGATTGGATGAGCAAAGCAGTCGTACACACACACACACACGACAGCTCATTAAAACACACTCCTGCATTCAGCGAGTGTACCTGGCCCAGGAGAACTGTACCGGGATGTGAGGAAGAGGAACCGCGGAGAGTGAGTTAGCGTTCATTACACGCTCCACTAGCTCCAACACAGCCCGTCTCCGAGCTGCCGCCATCAGTCACGCTGACACTGTCCTCACTGCAGTCCTGTAGACACGGACCATCACTCTCACATAGCTCTGTCCCCCACGGGCCCAAACACACACACACTACCTGATACACACCAGTCCAGACATATCACATCCAGATATCTGTACACAGGATGATTCCACTGCAACAGTTCAGTTTCAGTGCTAATATACAGCTCTGAGATTAAAGCAATGCTTTGATTCAAACAGATAGGCTATTGTGAATATGCATGACAAATGATAGGACAAAAATGTTTCATATACATGAACTCGGACATTTATAGATCTTTAAATCAAGTCATAGAACTAAAAAACAAACGGCAACTAAGCTGTTAAAAAGTGCAATATATTTTAATTATTCTGGTGCAAAACAAGTTATATTTAAGTTAAATCATAGCAACAACATATTTCTAGAATGTATTATGTAGGCCTATTGCAAGGACTACGATACGATGTACAGATTCTCTAAAATGAACCGGCCTTTCCAAGTTCCAACACAATGAGAGACAAACAACTTAGGATGAAGCGATTCAGAAAAATGAATTTGACTCCCCGAAGCAACGGAAGCGTTTAGGCGAGCGTGTTTGATATTCCTCAGTTCACTCGAGCCTGCACGCACATATTGACATTAAAAACAGCAATATAGTGTCTATTTATCTTTTATTGTCATATAAAACTCATGAAGAAATTATCATTAGAGAAAGTGTCTCAGCATTTTGTTTTATTGTGTTTACATTTTAGAAAAAAAACGTAGTAATTGAACAAGAACATAATGATGATGTTTTAAACATTAGTTTATATTTTAATTGGTTTTACAATCGAAATCTTAAGTTTTTACAAACAATAACTTGGTTTCCCTGGTTACGCCTGACGGTTTATTTATCAACCGGAGATATTTATAGTCCGCTCAGCTCGTAGATCCCTTCAGTTCAGCTCACTCACGAGCCAGAAAGTTAACGTATTTTTTTCTTCTTCGTGTAAGTTAAGCTTGTCTAGCCATGGGCCATGATGTTTGTTTTGATATAATAAATTGTAAACGCCCAGCAAACAATTTTAGGTTCTGGGAACGTTATAAAAATATAACTAAAAATAACCACATAGGAACCATCGGGAACGTTCTGTGTTTGCTGGGCGGATACTTTGACTGCTTGTTGCTATGGTTACTCACAGCTGATGTCGCCAGCGCATTTATTTATTAATTTTGAACGGTAAACAGTAACAGTTTCACCAGGGGGCGATATTTTTTTTCACAGGATGGTAGGGGAAGACTCATTAATATTCATTAGGGAACTCATCCCTGATTGGTCTGATGACCTACCCCCTAACCCCGCCCCTAAACCTACCCGTCACTGGGGGTCTGATGACCTACCCCTAACCCCGCCCCTAAACCTACCAGTCACTGGGGTTAAGACCAATCAGGGATGAGTTCCCTAATGAATATTAATGAGTCTTCCCCTACCATCCTGTGAAAAAAAATATCGCCACCAGGGGCACGTTCAATCACAACGGTGCGCAACATTTTGCTACGGTTTCCGGGTTGAACGTCATGTTTCCTGGAAACGGTGTGCACCGGTATGCAACAGGGTTTGAGAATGAGATGCGTTTTCTCTTGTTTGGTGGGCGTGTCAGAACTGCAGTCCAATCAGCAGCAACGTGTATATACAGCACGCGGTATTAAAGTGAACTCGCACAATGCAAATGTGTTCGATACGCAACAACTGAGGATATTAGAAGACATGTTTGTGGTAAGTTTTATTGTAAAAATATAGGATATCAACATAATGATGTAGTTGTTTGTATGTTTAGCTTTATTGCAAGTGTATGACATTTGGTATAGAAATAAACAATGGATTAAGTGCTTTTCCTAAAAAAGAGAAAGAAAATACAGGGTATTTATAAAACAGTATGAACAACAAATAAAGTCAGTATGTGAGGCTAAATAGATGTGTTTTAGTCTTTATTAGGTAAGATGTGTTTCAGTTTTCACAAATCCCTTCACTTGATTGGGATGTTCTCTTGTGTTCTGGGTGGCAAGTGCAGTAACTGTAACATCGGTCATATTTTGTAGTATTAAACACATATTTATTTTATACCGACTTCATCATGCTCCGAAAATTCTTCACAAAGAACACAAAAAGCCTTCTCAGCTGCCGTAGTTGCAACTCTTGCGTCATCAGTGCGTTCAACGCGTCACCGTTTCTGTTTAAAAAACGTTCTGCAACGTTTTGTCGGCGCTGAACGCAGCCCTGAACTCCTAGGTGTCCTCTATCACTTTTTAATGGACACCCTGCAGCCAATCAGAATCGAGTATTCACCCAGACCATGGTATAACACTTTCTAATGGACACCCTGCAGCCAATCAGAATCGAGTATTCACCCAGACCATGGTATAACACTTTTTAATGGACACCCTGCAGCCAATCAGAATCGAGTATTCACCCAGACCATGGTATAACACTTTCTAATGGACACCCTGCAGCCAATCAGAATCGAGTATTCACCCAGACCATGGTATAACACTTTTTAATGGACACCCTGCAGCCAATCAGAATCGAGTATTCACCCAGACCATGGTATAACACTTTCTAATGGACACCCTGCAGCCAATCAGAATCGAGTATTCACCCAGACCATGGTATAACACTTTTTAATGGACACCCTGCAGCCAATCAGAATCGAGTATTCACCCAGACCATGGTATAACACTTTCTAATGGACACCCTGCAGCCAATCAGAATCGAGTATTCACCCAGACCATGGTATAATATTCATTTATGGATGGTGGAATGGAATGCAAACACAATTGTATTAAATTGGAAGGCTGAATAAAGTACAAAATGTGTGTAAAACAAAACAAAGAAAGAAAAGAAAACCAAGATGTCTTTGTTGATCAGGCCTATTCAAGATCTCGTGAATAACAAATAAAACGATTTCTGGAATCAATAACAGGCCTGACTTCATCTCGCAAAGCACCTCCTGAACTATTGACCATTTAATTCAGTGCAGTTCCCGAATCAAACTGTGCCACAGATTCAAGAGGACCAGCCTCAACATGAGGCCTTTGGCATAATCCCGGCCTGCGTTTGGATGGGGTCCTGAGAAGATAGCATTGCCTCTAAGCTCATCATCATTAATTACAGCTCGGCTATCAATATGCAATTATCTCCACTGTCTTCAGCGCTACAGGGCCACGAGGGGTAAAAGCTAAAGCCACGTCACCACCGTCTTCTAAAGATCCCTGGCTTTCAACGAACAAAGCTTTCCGATAGCATACAGCTCACTTCGCATCTATAGCTTGGCAAGGAGATGGTGATTGCATTACCTCTTTTCCCAGGTGGGAATGGGGCAGCTGTGCCCTTCAACAAAAGCACTTAACCTGAATTGCTTCGGTAAACACCAGCCTGTGTAAATGGAGCAGGAGGAAAATGCAGTCTCAGGGTTGCCCGCACGAAAATGTTATTGCTTTGAGGTTGTTCTTTCGTTGGAGACTTAATGGGGTTCTCATTTATGCTTCATTTAAGTAGGGGCGAGCGAGGAGAAACTAACACTTTCTGACTTTCTCAGTTCGTGTAAATTCACTTGGGGTTCAGACTGAGTATTTATTTTTTCCCCACACATTCATTTCACACGTCTAGTACAGTTATGTGGTTTTGTTTCATTAATGCAGTGTTTACTTTTTTCTTGATTTACCCTGAAAGAATGGAAGTTCAATGTGACAACATGCCCCACAGGTGGGGCACATTGTAACATATGACAGATTAAAATTTGATCTAATAAAAAAGATACACTAGACAAACTAAAATATTTTGTCAATAAAATACAATTATTAACTTTTTCGTGTAAAATAACAGCATTTTGTTATATATTAAATATAAAGTAATTTTTGAGTTTGACAACAAACACACAGCAAAACACAGCTATAAAGCATAGCTAAAAAAAATTATAATAATCATTTCTGAACATTGACTTCATTCACTTTTGTGTCATTGTTTCTCAATAGAATTAATAAAAGTATAGAATAGTTCTAATAGGGGCACATTGTAACGCAGTGTGACAACGTGCCCCGCCTGTCAGGATTCAGGAGACGCAGAATGAGCAGGGGAGTGATATTTAATATTTATTAAGAGAAAACAGTACAAGATAGAGTGAGGAAGGAGCTTTCCAAACAGTAGTGTCAACAGAACAGATGTGGGTGACTGACGGTCGTGGTGAAGAGGAACCATGAAGCAGAGATCTGGCACTTTCTGCACACTGACCCTGAACCAGTCTAACGCCCAGGCAGAGCAGACAGGGACCAACACAAGACAAAACTCAAGACAACAAGAGATAACAATAACAAGAGCAAAATAAAAAACTGCCAAAAAAAAAAATTTATATATATATATATAAATGAATAACTGGAACTAGTAAACAAAGAAATAACACAAGACTGCAACCTTGAAGACAAACTAAAAAGAAAACAAATAAAAGATTAGTTAAAGGATTAGTTCACTTTTTAAAAAAAAATTCTGATAATGTACTCACCCCCATGTCATCCAAGATGTCCATGTCTTTCTTTCTTCAGTCGAAAAGAAATGAAGGTTTTTGATGAAAACATTCCAGGATTTTTCTCCATATAATGGACTTCAACAGGACCCAAACGGTTCAAGGTCCAAATGACAGTTTCAGTGCAGCTTCAAAGGGCTTTAAACGACACCAGACGATGAATAAGGGTCTTATCTAGACAAACCATCGGCATTTCACTAATAAATAAAACAGTTTAAGTTTTATAAGTACAAATGCTCGCCTTGCTCTGTAGTGATGTGTCGTTCATGAACGATTCGTTCATTTTGAACAAATCTTTAATATGACTCGGGAAAGAGAAATGATTAGTTCATCTTGTTTCGAGTTCGGGTTCTGCCGGCGGCCCGAACCCAAAGACTCGAGACTCGCCAAAGATGAATAATTTCTGTCATGACTTCATGTAACGTATGCGATGTTGCGCGCATGGCGGTCAACACAAAATGAACGAATCACTCTCTGAGAGAACTCAGTAGTCCCGAGTCATATTAAAGATTCGTTCAAAATGAATGAATCGTTCATGAACCACACATCACTAAAGGCGAGCATTTGTGCTTATAAAACTTAATATTTTTTATTCATTAGTGAAATGCCGATGGTTTGTCTAGATAAGACCCTTATTCATCGTCTGGTGTCGTTTAAAGCCCTTTGAAGCTGCACTGAAACTGTCATTTGGACCTTGAACCGTTTGGGTCCTGTTGAAGTCCATTATATGGAGAAAAATCCTGGAATGTTGTCATCAAAAACCTTCATTTCTTTTCGACTGAAGAAAGAAAGACATGGACATCTTGGATGACATGGGGGTGAGTAAATTATCAGCAAAAGTTTTTTAAAAAGTGAACTAATCCTTTAACAAAAGCACAAACAAGAGGTGAACCAAAAATAAAGTTTGGAAGAACTACAGCAAAATAAAGACTAGGATTTGACTAGACTAAAAATCAGGAACAAAGAAAAGACTGAAAAAGACCTAAAATAACATAAATACAAAGCTAGAACTGACAGAAACACTGTAGCACTGACTGACAAGATGAGCCATAAAACACACACACACACACACACACACACATAACAATGAGGCGGAACAAGAGCAGGACATGGCAAACACAAATAAAAACAGAGATGAAAAATTAACTTTTGCTATGGTTATCCTCCAAAGATTTTTCAATTTTTAATTTTTTCTCTATGTAATGTTGATATGGCAACTAAGGTAAATACACTAAGTTCAATCATGCTGGCACGAGTGGGACGTTTTAAACCAGTGTTACAACGAGCGCAACTGTTGTTGATCCTATGCAGGAGGAGAATTATAAATAGACACAAATGAGAAAGTTGTTGATATAAAATAAATGTAGAAAAGTGCGAGTGCATATTGAGATCTTTTGATTGGCCAAATGCACATGAACAGATCTATCTGACTAACTATAATGACTTTGAACATTTTAATGATGTATTGAACTAAATGCTGAACTAAAACTGTCCCGGCGGGTTTCATTTCAGAAATATGGTCTCAACGTCCTGCCAAGTTTGAGACTGTTTATAATTTAAGAGGGAACTTTATAGGTGGCAACGTGGGAATGGGACAATTACAGAAGGTGTGAGGGAAAATATTCCAGAGATGGAGCAAAGGATGGCAGATGTGCACATACCTTCCCGGAAAGAGTTCAGGAAGAAACCACTTCTTTTGTCTTGGCTGTTTATCTTCTCTACACGTCCTTTTATAGTGATCCAACCATCTCCAAAAATCCTATTAAAGGAGGAACATTTCCTCGTATGCGTGTCTGGCAAACCTAGCGAAGCCAAAAATGCAATATTAATGATGATGATTTGGAAAGTATAATAATATGCAAGCATGTACCCTCATTTTTTTCTTCTAGAATTAAATATTTATCTGTCTCAAAAACTTATTTATAAATATTTTATATGTAAATGTAAAAATATTTATTAATATTTAATATATGTTTTAAATAATAATATTTTACAATGTAAATATGCATGTTTTATATAATTTGTATGTATAATATTCCTAATTTAGCTTATATAAATATGCATGAATTCATGCATACGTACCCTCATTGACATTGTCATTCTTTTTTCAAGTATTTATCTGGCTCAAAACAATTGCATAAAATTATAATTTATATTATGTAAATATACATGATTACATGTTTACATATTATAAATCATATAATGACATTATACTGCATGTATGTATATACACACACAATGCATTAATCACAGATTGACAGACAGACACACACACACACACACACACACGTTGCAAAAATTACTGTTCATTGGATTAATCATTACATTTGTAAAAAATAAACAAGCGAAGCATATGCACTTACTGATTTTATTTAGAAACGCAGTTAAAGTACAGATCAATTATTTTTCCATTGTGTATTTGCACAATGCGGAGCACCAAGTCCTTCAGTAACGAGAGCGGGCGCTCTGAGGTCAATTACCTGTAGTCTCCGCTCTCTCTCAGACAGAAAATCAATGAGTGCTCCTGTCACACAACGATATCTGCACAGCACAAGCCCCAGATTTGGGGACAAGAACAACTTGTTTTTTCTCTAAGCTGATTGCAGTGAACTGCCACACACACAAACCCCGAAACATCTGCATGACTCGAGGGTTCGGTCACGGCAGGACCAGCTCTCCCGTCGCCCTGGGAAATGAAGAGCAGAGACGAGATCTCCATCCATCAGCTCAAGGTCAAGATCAAGATCAGCTCCTACTTTAAGATGACAAGGCCTGCCGGCTACTTCCTTAGGCTAATGTATCCCTATTAAAAATAGAACAAAAGAAGAATTTATAGCCTAATGCCATGGAGGAACATTTATTACAACCAGAAATAGTTACAGTAAAGTACACATACTGTACTGTTCAAAGGTTAGGAGTTTAAAACAATTTGTAAACGTTTTTTTGAAAGAAGTCTCTTCTGCATAATACATTCATTTGATCAAAAATACAGAAAAAACAGCAATATTGTGACACTTTTCTATTTTAATTTTTTATAAAACATAATGTATTCCTGTGATCAAAAATACATTTTCAGCATCATTGCTTCAGTCTTCAGTGTCACAAACATGATCCTAAAATCTATTTTCTATCTATTATTATTATTCTATTGCTCTCTTCATTTATTGTTTTGGATAAACTGTCGAGGCTGATATGGGATTTAGAAAGTAATTATAAGTAATCCAATACTTTTTAGAGAGAGTAATTAGTATTTAATTACACGGTTGAAAATGTAATTAGCAGCTAGTAATTGATCACTTTTTTTCACAGGTGAAACTCAAAAAATTAGAATATCGTGCAAAAGTTATCATTTTGATGAATATGGCTTATACAGCTTATGAAAACCCCAAATTCAAAATCTCAGAAAATTTTAATATTGCATGAAATCGATAAAAAAAAATTTGGATTTTAAACACAGGAATATCAGCCCTCTGAAAAGTATAATCATGCATATGTATATAGTTATACTAAATATAGTAGTTTCACCTTTTAATTTGAATTACTGAAATACATGAACTTTTGCACGATATTACATTTTTCGAGTTTCACCTACATATATATATATATATATATATATAATTAAACTAGTACTGAGGAATCTTCAGCCCTCTGGCAATCTAGATTTGGTGAGTCTTGTGTCAGGACTGGATTAGCTGACCTCGCAGGTTTGGATCTCGAGGGACTTGGCACAAACTCCTCTGGGGGTAAAAGTCTCTCCTAATTCATCTTAAATCCCGCTGACAACTAAACTTGGCACAAATGTGAAAAGCCGACAGTTCTAGAGTTTCGCAGCGGAAATGAAGTTGAACCAGGGGTGAAGCGCACACAATAGCCAGCGCTCGAGTCAATGAGAAGAAACTGGAAAAACGGCTCGAAAAACCTGCAGCTGAAAGTCTGATGTTTGCTCGTCTACTTGATAAGAAATTAGTTTCTCGTGGTAAATATACCCTGAATTAATTGCAAAATGGAAAAGCTCTTTGACTAATACAAAATTAATTTGCAAGTCTACAATCCATATCATAATTACAAATCTTTCCATTTACACAATATAATTTCAGTAATGTTACTGGAGACTAATGATGCTAATTTATAGACTACATTACGTTATTTAATAGACTAAGGGGACAAAAGGCCTCAAACATTAATTTGCGTCCCTTATATGTTTGACAGGGTTTGGAAACCAAGACAAAACCTTGTGTTAAAAAGCCTTACAATGTGTCCAGACCAGCTAAAGGGCAGCCGCACTTACAAAAACAACACATAATTCTCCAAACAAGTACATTAGGATGAAATAAAAGATGATTTTATATAAAAAAAACAAAAAACACAGTTCATGACATTTCTATTAGCATTTTACAGCTAATGGCTCTTTTGCTAATGGGCTGTGCAATATTAGACACACACATTCCTCAAGAGCGATTAAAAACAAACATTCATGACGCTTAAATGTACATTTTCTACGAGGGCGTGATGAACGTTAACCGGGATTTCCACCATCTCCCCCGCAGGACGGCTCAGAGACGCACACAGACACATGCATTAATTATTTAGAGCCGGTCTAAGCCAGATAAAGTGTGTTCGAACTTTCCCTGCGCTGTCCAAGCCATTTAGCAAGAGTAAAGAGCACCATCATCATAGTTATCATCTACTTTATCTCTCGAATGTGTTATCCGTCTGTCTCCGAACACAAACCTCATCCTCTCTACTGAAGTAGAAAGATGCCCTGATGCTCTGCAGGATGAAGATACTGAGCTTTTAGGTTTGTTTAGATCAGACGTTTCATTTCACGGGACGTGTCCAAATACTACCTCGTCTCTTAAAACTCTCTCTAACAAAAATGATTATACAATGACTTGTTCTTTTTCACTAACTGTCAATTTAACTGTATTTTACTGTAAAATTACATTAAATGTACACTGTAAAAAATATTCCTGTAAAAAAACAGTAAACTACTGGCAGCTGTGGTTGTCAGCATCATGCTGTAAAAATACGGTGTTTTACCTTTTTTGAAAGTAACAGCTACCATTTTTTCAGCTACAGCTATATGCCGTTAAATTACAGTTGAAGACTGTAGCTGAAAAAACGGTATTTAGCTGTTAATTTCAAAAACGGTAACACACCATATTTTTACGGTATGATGCCGGCAACCACAGCCGCCAGTAGTTTACAGTTTTTTTTACAGGATTATTTTTTACAGTGTACAGTTAGGGCTATCACAGTTATTTACCGTATATAGTACGGAATCTTTTTACACCGTAGCATTTTTACAGTCTTTTACCATTAAAATAAGATAATTTTTTACATATTCAAACTGTTCCATCCAGGTCCATGTGAGAACATTATCTGACATTGTAATATTCAGCTCTGGCAGCGGCTCTTATATAAAGCCCCATAAAGAGACTTTATCCCCACAACTGGCCCTTATAAACTTTAAGACCTCTATCTTAAATTGTTATTCAGCGCACTTAAAAGAAACCCAAGCATATGTCGAGAAGAAAACCCTTTGATGCAGTGATTTTTAATTATTTATTTCTATTAAGCAGTCTCCAGTCTCCCTTTATCACAAAACTACAAAGGCAAATGTCTGGCATTACTTATATCAGAAGTAAAACTAAGTGCTTTACATTTTAGATAAGCTGTGTAATTTATAAACAATCTAATCAATACTCTAACTGATGTCAGGAGCCTGGTAGAAACATGCACACACATAAAACATGTATAAAAACATACACTAGGGCTGCCCTTGACAAAAGATCATCTAGTCAACTAGTCGTTCATTTAAACGATTAGTTGACTAATCGAGCGTTTATATTTATTAGTGTAAATAGTGTCACTAGTCATTACCCAGCAACCAATAGCCATCATTTCACCGCCTCGGTTAACTATAGACCCGATATAGGAACACACTTTATAGACAAAATAACCATATTTGGTTACATGTCGTTTTTGCTAAAATAACTTGCGAGATGTGTGGTATTCCATCATGTAAGCAAAGTCAACAGTGATTACAAGGTGTTTGGTTTCATTTATTTTCATTTGTTCATATTTTTAGATGACTAGTCTATTCTTGGGCGATGGTTAGATGTCTATTACATTTTCTCGGACCGCCCAAATGTTGCCTTGTTTTAGACGTCAGGGCTGTGTTTGGAGACGTCTTTTAAACGCAAAAGGACCATGTTTAGTTTAGACCGTCCACATGATTTAAAAGGAAACTTTTAATGGTGGATGGGGTCATTGCGCAAATTGAAATTGCGAATTGAAAATACGCCCAAGACAACATTTTTAAAGTCTCCCTGTGGAGAAAATTACGTTTTTTAATGTTGTTTATATGTCTATTTGGTGTTTTTAATATACTTTAAGACAAAGCATGTGTAAGTTCATAAGTCGACAGCATTGCTGAGTATTTTCTGCTTAAAACTGCAGTGAACCAAAGACAGTCTCAAAAACACGGTGTGAAATCGCTGGTGTTTCTGACGTCACAAACGACCTTGTAACCAATCAGATCAACGTGTGATCGTCAACCAGTGGATCTCTGAGTGAGTGGAGGCGGGGTTCAGTTGCATATTCATAGAACCGTGTATACTAAATAAAGCTATTTTAAGGTATAACTACTTTTTTTCCAAGGAAAAAACATTTAAATATGTCATTTTGGTGATCAAAGATGAGTTTAAGGGATACAATTATTGAGGGGGACTTTAAGTTTTCAGACGCAGCCACAGATTACGAGAACCAATTGTTTGCTTGCCATCTAATCTACCCAGACCTTAATATTTGTAATATCAGTGTATATGTGTAATGTATTTATATATTATAATGGGTAAAATATTCAGTTTTTAATTACACTGAAATATACTGTAACACTTTACAATAAGGTTCATTAGTTAACATTAGTTAATGTATTAACTAACAAACTAACAATGAGCAATACATTTATTACAGTATTTATTCATCTTTGTTAATGTTAGTTAATAAAAATCAATGTTGTTCAATGTTTGTTCATGTTAGTTCACAGTGCATTAACTAATGTACAACCTTTGATTTTAATAACGTATTAGTAAATGTTGAAATTAATATTAAATAAGATTAATAAATGCTGTAGAAGTATTGTTCATTCTTAGCTCATGTTAACTAATGTAGTTAACTAATGAACCTTATTGTAAAGTGTTACCATATACTGTATATCATATATGCTTTTTGGTACTGAATTAATCACTAAATATCTAAAATCAACCTTGTTTCATAATTTGGTCTAAAGAAGGTACCCAGGACCAAATTGTGTCTACTTTAGCGTCTAACGACGGGCGGCACACTAGGTTTTGGTACAGAGCCATATGACGCATATGAGAGGTAATCGTGGTGTATGCACCATATCATAGCTATTAGCATTTCCAATGTCCACTTTTGACTGCATTTCATTCTTATAAGCATGTCAAAACAATGGATGAGAATGAGATTTTGGCCTACATCAATGTTAACAGTGAAATGTCAGCAGTGCCCATGACCTGAAACAGGAATCTGTGTTAAACTGGCCTGACTCCATCAGCAAAACATTCTCACGTTATTGGAAATGTGCTGGACTGTAAAATAAATGCCCCCATTTTGAGCAAAATGAGATTTGTTTTGTTTTTTTCAAATCCATTTTTCACTTGAGCCCAGGCCCGGTGATGGCTTTACTTGGTGGAGAAGAAAATAACAGTTGCCAATCAGTTTACAGAAGTCGTGCTATGAATGGGGTTTTAAAGTGCAAAAGCTGCATACTGCAGTGCAAGTGCACTACTGTTATTCTGAGCTGCAATTTAAGCATTCGGAGAGTGTGATGAGGCCATTATTTTCAATTAGATTTCCTTTTTTATTCCCGAATTTAGTTGCATTTTGGTCATGTAAAAGTTCAAAAGGCAAGACAGATGGATTATTGCTGAAGAGCGTCACTTTGCAACAGCGATGTATTTTCATCTGCTACCATCGAACAGACTCAACAAAAGCAAATAAACATATTGCAAAGTTGTTTAGTTTTAATCATGAGATTAATCAGAGAATCATGACTTTGGCTCCAATGCGCTACTGCTCTCTGCTGGATAAACATTACACTGCATTCCTCTAAAATGTCATTTTTAGTTTAAAATGACAAACCCCCACCCCCAAAAAAGAAAGTTGCTTAAAAATACTGAATATCAAAACACAATATAAAAGCATGTTTCGTTTATTTTAAAGAAATGCTGTTGACAATTAGTATTGTGCTGCTTTATTGTTGTGAAACATGTCCAGTCTGTCGTTAATGTGATAAACTACACCTGAAAATTGACTATTTTAACCAATATTTGTGTATGCCATGTATTTTTTCAGCAAAGTCACTTACTTTGATATCTTATATCTTATATAGTCCCCTTTCAGTCCATCTCTAACTTTTGTTAAATAAGAAAAGTCTTGATAAAAAAAAGTTCTTATAATCTTTAAACAAAACATATATTCAATTTATGTTTTTAAGTAACCATACATATTGGAATTCATATTATATATTGAAATCACTTTGCCTTAAACACTGGAATCCATCAAAACTGAAAATTGAAAATATTACAAATATTCCTCTATTTCACACTCGCCAGAGCAGAAATGAGATGCTCCGTCACGCCAACAACACATAAAAAGCAATTTCAAAACAAACAAATGCCTGGATAAAATAATGGTTTCACTCAGGAGGCTTTACTGAAACAATCATGAATCAGAGACGCTTTCAGGACAAAAAGTTAAAAATCCTCAGTGTCACTGCGACCGCGACCCCCCCCCCCCCCCCCCCCATATTTCATCACTACAAAGCAAAAAAATCATCATGATTAATATGAAAATGTATAAACATATAACATCACAGTAATTTCTAGTGTTTTTGCTACAACAAAATGATGCTGCTTAACTTCTTGTGCAGTAATTAGAATCATTGATAATAATGGGAATTACAGAAAAACTCAGAAAATTGTGGGAAAATATTCACTTAATTTATTTAATTAATTCAAGGTTCTTAAAAATTGCTTCATTATTTGAAAAATTTTCTTTTTTATTATGCATAATTTGTGGGTTGTAATGTGACCTGAACATGTGGACTAAATTATATTTATTATATTTGGAAATAAATTATATTTGGGGAATACATTATATATAAATAACATTTTTGTCATATTGTCAAGATGTTAGAAAGGCTGCATTGCCTACAAAAAGCTTTCAAACCCGAACGCTCAACATGACGGACAGGCGTAAAAGTGCCTCGACTCCTCTGATTGGCTGAACAATAATGTCAGCGCGTCAGGATGTTTTGTGAGCTTTACAGAGTCTCGTTCTGTCACAGACAGGGGTGATTTCTCAGGACACATATTTCACTGATTCCTGTCAGGCAGTGTAGGGATATTTTCTGCAAGCTGATCCATAAAAAACTCCCTTCCGGCTCTTTCATGTTGGAGATGTTTGGGGGGGGGAAAGAGGCATTATCTCATAAAATCAAGTAACGGTGACAGCAGTGACAGATTCATTCCTCCCGAGAGACAACAGAGCAAAGTCTCCCTGTAAGAAGCTTTCATTTCTCTTTCCAAAGAGCCACATTACCGTCAGCGCCTGCTTTTATCCTGTAGGAGACCAAGCTCCGGCTGATGTGTTTGTCTCTTGTAGTTCAAGCGTTTGTCGCGACTCTATCAAAAGCCTGTGCACCAGTCACTATTAAATTGAGAATGACTTTTAGGTTACGATTGATTTTTTCAGAGCTGGACAGTAACAAAGTACATTTACTTGACTTTTTGAGTATCTGTGTACTTTACCTGAGTATTATTTTCTCTGGAAACTTTTTACTTTACTTTCACTACATTTGAAAAAGACAAATATCATACTTTTTACTCCTCTACATTCCTGTCAAGGTCGTTGAGTAGAGAGTAACGTCAGTCACGGAGGATTGACCGACCGATGCTGGTTTCTGACGTCAACCACAATACAACGTCTGTCCAACGTTGGAGATTAACGTCAATCTGACGCTGGATTCTGACATCAACCTGATTTTCATTTTCAACGTTGGGTTTGGTCTTCTAAATGCAAATGTTGTCATTGTTTTGGAGCACACTAGCTTATAGATAACAGTGAGGCTAACATGTTCATATTAAAAGCCAAAAAACTTTAAATAGGGCATTATTTGAGGGACCCATTGTGGACGTTATTGAGTGCAATTATTTAATCTTACATTCAATCCCACTGGAACTGTGTTCTAGAAATAAATGTGATATTGATATGAGGGTAGATAGGCATGCATAGATTCAGAGGCATAAGATATTGTAAGATACTTAAAAACGAGTATTCTGTACTTTTACTTATAAGTAAAAAAAATCAGTCGTTACAACGTTTACTTGTAACGGAGTAATATTTGACCAGTAGTATCTGTACTGTCACTCAAGTAAGGAAGTTGTGCACTTTGTCCAGCTCTGGATTTTGAGAATTTGAGAATTCACTGAAAGTGGCCAAACAGGATTCAGAACTGAGTGTAGATTTGAATTTAAGGAAGTAGAATTAAAATGGAATAATTTAAATAAATGTATAACTTCTATAAGTGCACTATAATTTAAAATAACACTTTTTTTCAATAATAACAAAATTGTATACACATGGGCTACTTCCAGATTATATTCAGAATTAATGTTTAAAAATAATTAGCCTATATTACATTTTGTAACAAAACAAATAATGACATTTGACATTATTAATTTGAACTAATTAAGTGCATTTGTTCCCTGATTTGCAGAATATATTAAAGAACTGATTATACATTTAGTTTACTTTGGTGAATCACTTTTATTAAGTTTAAATCTCATTTAATACTGTCAAAAAGTTTACTAATTTTAATGTCCACCACATGGTTTTCAGATAAATTTATAATATAAACATAAATATTGACAAAGAAATTTGAATTGATTCAATTATATACCGTATCTATAAATATATCATTTATATATATATATATATATATATATATATATTCATTTATTTAATTTATTAAAAATTTTATCTATTCAATTTGAAATAATTAAATATAATATATTTATTAATTTAAATATATTCAGTGATTTATTCAGTAATAATAAACAAGAGGAATCAGACAGTGACAGTGTAAGAGCGCCACCTTGTGTTACAATCGCATAATAAAACCATTTCAATTTGATTCCTTTTTCCTACATCTAAAGATGCTTTGGATGAATTATATGGGAGTAACTTTGGTTAAACTGTAAACAATCAGTGAAAGGTGATGCAATCAAATGAACATTAAAAGGACATTTGTAAAGGAAAAGTGTAAAACCATTAACAAATTACAACAACAATAGACCGAATAACCCCAAAATCTCGATTACCATCTGTATTGCGTTAATCAAAAATGTTCATTAACTGGAACATTGAGTGATAATATTTCAAAGTGACCATAAATATTGTATTTACCTGCTTCAGAAACACTCCAGTAAACACTGATAATATGGATTAGAAGTAAAAAAGGGGAGACAATTGCTTTTTATAGAATGCGTGTGAAAACAAACCTGGAAAGAGACGTGAGGATTTGAGAAATTCTTAGTGCATTCCAGTGAATTATTCATGGGATATATTGTAAATTAAATTGGGAGAACAGACCACAAACAGACCGCATATGTTGTCTGTTTCATATAGTTTACAGCTCATTCAGTCAAAAAGGATTATATTATGAATTATTTCAGTGAAACTTCCCTAAAGTTCCTCCCATAATCTAAAGTGCAACTCGTTCGGAAAAAGATGGATAGGCTATACGAATAAATCTGATGTTGTGTGCATTACCCATAATTATTCTGTGCTGCTTTTTGTGCTTTTGATTTTTTTTTTTTACTAAAAAGTACCATGATATTAGAATGGGTCATTGTTTTTGTTAACTAAACAGTAATTGAGCAAAGATTTTTTTTAATCTAAATTTAAAATGCATTTTAAATGGGGGGATTGAACAGCACTTAAAGTCCCCCTGTGGTGAAAATCCAGCTTTTAATGTTGTTTATATGTCTATGAGGTGTTTTTAATATGCTTTAAGACAAACCATGTGTAAATTCATAAGTCGACAGCATTGCTGAGTATTTTCTCCTTAAAACTGCAGTGAACCAAAGACAGTCTCAAAAACACTCACACACAAACGACCTTGTAACCAATCAGATCAACGTGTGATGGTCAACCAGTGGATCTCTGAGTGAGTGAGTGAGTGAGTGGAGGCGGGGCTCATTTACATATTCATAGAACCTTGCATACTAAATGAGGCAAGGGTGTCGAGTTACATGCAGATATTTTATGGTAGGAAGAAAACATTTTCAAGAAAAAAACTTTGAAATTTGTAATTTTGGTGATCAAATATGAGTTTTAAGGGATACAATTATTGACTACAGGGGGACTTTAATGAACAAAGGTATCTTTTATAAAATTGCTTTTGCCATTGTTTTATAAAAATCAAAAAAGCCACTCAGAGCTCTGGTAAAATGACTGTAATGCACAGCCTCGAGTGCTTGAAATTTCCACAGTGATTTCTCATTAAGCATTACTTGTGTTTCCAGACTCACTGACTCCAGCGCAGGTAAATGCATCTGTGCCACTGCAAACTAACAAAAACCATTCAAGATTATTGTAATACTCATTAGCGTACTCTTTATGGCTTTGTTCAATCATTACACAAAGTAAACATTTAAACATTTTCTACACCGTAAAGCCATTGCATTGTGAAAGACAGGCATTTTCCTTTGTCCGTAGGGTCTGGAACAATCTCAAATGAGCACATTACCCGCAAAACGCCTCAGGAGACTCTCTTAATACAGGTCTCTTTGTACATGACTGAACACATAAGCCCCATGAAATCCGCTCTCTGGTATTTTTAATAGAAACATGGGCGTTCTTATTTTGGCAGAGGTTTATGGCTGGGGTTGAGGATGCATGTTAAAATAAATATCAAGCTTCTCCTCACATGGCTTTGTTTGAGAGAAATAAAAGATGATATCCATTAATTGCTGCCTGCTTTGTTCGTCATTTCCATGCATTTGCTAATAAAGTTTACAGAAGGTGTGTAGGTCTGTCCTCTTCTCACCCAGCCACAAATCTAAAACCTTCCTCGCCAAGCCGTGTCTAAAAAAAAGCCAGTGCTGCAATACGTCCCATAGTTTCCCAGTATCAGTGAGTCAATGATGGAGGTGAACAGGCCTTTGAGGAACTGTAATGTAACTCACCATCGTGATCCAAACACGTGTGACTTTCTCTCCGCCGTGAAACATTGGAAGGAGATATTTTGCTGAATGTCGATCTGCTCTTTGCTCGTCTGTCAAGCTCCTAAAAGGACAAAAAACATAATAAAATTCTCATAAATGCGGTCTATACAATTCATGCACATGATAACTCTGTGTGAGAAAAAGACTGAAATGTAAACTGTTAATTATTTTATTCTGTGATTAAAACTTTTAATTTCCATCAAATTCATTAAAAAAAGGTTCAATTCAATTCATTTATTTGAATAGCGCTTTTTTTCAATACACATCGTTTCAAAGCAGCTTTACAGAAAATGCATGAGTCCACATGACCTGTTCTCAGAGGTAAATTTATGTTAGTTATGCATTTCAGAAATGTACATAATCACAGTTAGCTAAAAATTTATAAATTTGAACAATGCAATAATTAAATGTAGAAACCATGAGCTCAATGAAGTAATGAATACATGGTGTATATGTAAGCATTAAGATACGAGAGGATGTGCTGTATCGTGAATAAGTTGCGGCTGAAGGGCGTTGTAAGGCAAGACGCGTCTTTTTGTGTGCAAAAACAAACAAAAATAACAACTTTGTTCAACTATTCATTTTCTTCTGTCTGGGCCTCTGAGTGAGTTCACGCATCGCTTCTGGGTTGTACGTCAGAACGTAGGCTCACTACAGAAGAAAATGAAAAGTTGAACAAAGTTGTTATTTTTGTTTGTTTTTGCGCACAAAAAGCATTCTCGTCGCTTGATAAACTAAAGGTTGAGCCACTGCAGACACTTGGACTATTTTAAACAATGTCTTTACTGACTTTCTGGGCCGGCAAGTTTCAATCCCATAGAAGCCTATGGAGGATTGATCCAGCTCTCAGATTTAATCAAAAATATCTTAATTTGTGTTACGAAATGTGATGAACGAAAGTCTTATGGAGTTGGAACAACATGAGGGTGAGTAATTACTGACAGAATTTACATTTTTGGGTGAACTAACTTTTTAAGGTCTCGCCCCAGAGAGGCACTACTGTTTTGGCACTCCAAAGATCCGGTGGTGGCATCAGCAGGCATTACGGTGCGGACAGGTGGGACGTGGAGAGCTCAGAAAGGCCTAGAGATAGCAGAGTCCAGACTGAGACACAGAGCTTTGGTTGGCAATGTAGCCACAGGGTTACGAGCCAACCCAAAACCTCGCTATGACAAGGCCCAGGGTTGGGACCGACGCCAGCTGGAGGAGGTGCGGGTAGGCATGCGGTAGCAGGGAGTATGGACGAGGCGGGAGGGTGCGCTGGAAAAGAAGATATCTTGGACCGAGTTTTGGCAGGCAGATCAAGTTCTTGGTCCGAGCAGTCTATGATGTCCTTCCTAGCCCGGAAAATCTCCACATCTGGGGTAGGAATGACTCACCAGCATGTCCTCTGTGCCTTGGGAGGGCTTCCCTGGAGCACATCTTAAAGGGGAACTTGGCAACTCTAGCCATTTCTTCACTGATTTTCACTTTTGTTGTCGCATGTTGTCTCAACGAGCTCCGCCTACAGCTGTGTGGTGTATATTTCACAACACTGTCGTAAAGAAACTCACTTGCGGCGCTGCTCATGTGCATTTGTTATTATCAGAGCCGGCCAACTTTATCGTGTGGAGCGAGGTGGGTAACACATTATACACATTGAGGGGGGCGTGTGTGTTAATGTCGAATTGCTGTAAAGCAGTTTCTGTTTCTCGCTCGTTCTCACTTCTCACGAGACTTCCTATTTACAACTTACCGGGACGTTAGTCCTAATATTGCAAGGTTGGTTTTCCGCCTGGGAACGCTGGGGGGGAGCGGGGAAAGTCTGCATTTTCACCAGAACAGGTTATTTAACCATCCAAATGATTTCTAAACGGTTTTATTACGTTTAAATAGTTGCCAAGTTGCCCTTTAAGCACTTGCCCAACAGCCCTGGAGGAGGGCCGCTACCATCAGGTGATCATGATTCAGTCCGTCTCCAAAGCTATGGCCAACAATAAGGCAAGGCAAGTTTATTTATAATAGCACATGTCATACACAATGGTAATTCAAAGTGCTTTACATAGAAGAAATTAAAATAATCAAAAGAAATAAGAATAATTAAAACAGTTTAGAATAAAAAAAATACAGTACAGTCGGACTCACAGTGGCACAGTGCTCATTCAGTAAATGCACAGCTAAACAGATGTGTTTTGAGTCTGGATTTGAATGTGACTACTGTAGGAGCACATCTGATCTCTTCTGGAAGCTGGTTCCAGCTGCGGCTGGCATAGTAGCTAAAAGCAGACTCTCCTTAGCATAGCTTACTAGCGGCACCGGGATTTTGATTGCTAGGCCTCCAGAATACTGGATGGGCCAGTTAAAATAAGCCCCCCAAAAAACGGGTTTCCCTTCATCTCCATTTCAGCGGCACTGAGGACAGTGAGGACCTGTGTGGCTCTTGTCCTCAGTTTTAATGAAATTGAATTAAAATGAAAACAAGCTGCTTTGCTTTGCGTTTCATATTAGCTAATAGCTACCGTCTGTGTCTGTCTCATTGAGCTTGCTTGAAAAGCTTGCGCGCCAACGTCATTCATTTCATTGGATCACTTGCTGGTGACGATGCAGCCTGTGGGCGGGCTTAAGAGTCACACGTGGGGAAGAAGCCGCTGATTGGCTGAGAAGCTTTCACTCAAAGCTTTCCTCTGGCTGTTTATTGGATGAACTGCTAGAATGAAAATCACTCACTACTCACTATGAGCTTATTTCACGCGGCCGACATTTTGAAATCGAAAGTGAAGCTCCGGTGGGAAGAACCCCGGAAGTAAAGATAAACAACAATGCCTTGGACTACCAAGTAATTATATTATTTATAAATGAATTTCAACTAATTTCTACATTAAACACAACAATAGGCCACACAAATAGGCCTGGGTCAAAATGGGTGGGCCCAGACCTAAAATGGGTGGCCCACCTGGGCCCAATGGTGGCGCCGCGGGTGGCGTAGCTATACAATAAGCATGGCTGCCACCGGCGTAACATCACCTTTGTCAAGGCCGGTGAGAAGCCACACTCAGAGCCCAAGCCGGCAGCCGGGCTGTTTACCTCGGCTTCAGATATGGAGCTTCAAGTCGATCTGGGGAGGCAGCTCAAGTTCCCAGTCCACATCGTAGCAACTGCATTGAGGCCAGACATTGTGCTAACATCAGCCTCCTCGAAGCAGGTACTCTTGTTAGAGCTCACGGTTCCCTGGGAGGACCGCATCGAAGAGGCGAATTAACAGAAGTGGTCCAAGTATCAGGAGCTGGTGGAGGAGTGCTGGAAGGCTCGCTGTGAGCCCATTGAAGTTGGGTGTAGAGGCTTTGCTGGTCGGGCACTGTGGAAGGTCTACACGCCGCCTGGCATTACTGTGGTCAGACTTCAGATGCCCCAACACCTGTGATGAGACGACTATACGCTTGTGAAGAGACGACTCGACGCCGGCGATATGTTATACCCTAAATTAATACATGATTAACTAACTGTATTTTTTCTATGTACATTTCTGAAATGCACTTTCTGTAAAGCTGCATTGAAACAATATGTATTGTGAAAAGCGCTATACAAATAAATTTGAATTGAATTAAATTGAATTGAAAGTCCAGAAACACCCAATGACCTCAGGAACATCACTGAAGACTGAAGACGCATCCTAGGATGTATCTTTGACACACACACACACACACACACACACACACACACACACACACACACACACACACACACACACATATATATATATATATATATAATTGAATTAATATATTACAAACATATTAATTACAAATTTTAAATGAATTGAATTAATAATTTTATTTATTTATTTAATGATATATATGTGTGTGTGTGTGTGTGTGTGTGTGTGTTTAGTCAGGTAGGAAGCATTATGAAGAAGATTGATTAAAATAGACTTAATTCATTCAAAGCTTTTTTAGAATTATTTTTTTCAACAAAAAAACTTTTAAATATGTAATTTTGATGATCAAATATGAGTTTTAAGGGATATAATGATTGACTACAGGGGGACTTTAAAAGTACAAGGGTGAAGGCGAGGCTACTTTAATGTAAACTAAGAGAAGGATATGTAAACAAATGCACTGATGTATTGTTTCTGTACCTAATTGAACAATGATTCAATTAGGTTTGTCTTATTGTGTGATTGTACAGCACATTGGTCAACATTACGTTGTTTTAATTGTGCTTTACAAATAAAATATACAAACAATGAATGTGTTCAACACAGAAATCTGTTTTTGGGGTGTAAATGAGCAACTGGATGGGTGATGGACGGTACTGAAGGACTGAAGACAAGCTTTATTTATAGAGCACAAGTTTAACACAACCGTAGTTGATCTAAAGTGTTTTACAATACAATAAAATAAATCAATCAAAATAAAAGAAAAAGAAAAGGAGACCCCAGAAATGGAGATAAAAATCAAGTATCAAAATCATTCAATTTATATATACATACACTACCGGTCAAAAGTTTTAGATCAGTAAGATTTTTTATGTTTTTAAAAGAAGTCTCTTCTGCTCACCAAGGCTGCAATTATTTGATAGAAAATACAAAAAAAACAGTAATATTGTGAAATATTATTACAATTTAAACCAGTGGTTTTCTATGTGAATATACAGTAAAGTGTAATTTATTCCTGTGATCAAAGCTGAATTTACAGCATCATTACTCCAGTCTTCAGTGTCACATGATCCTTCAGAAATCATTCTAATATGATGATTTAATGCTCAAAAAACATAAATTATTATTTTCAATGTTGAAAACAGTCGTGTACATTTTCCCCCCAAAATTCTATGATGAATAGAAAGTTCAAAAGTACAGCATTTATTTAAAATATAATCTTTTCTAACATTATAAATGTCTTTACTGTAACTTTTGATCAATTTAACTCATCCTTGATGAATAAAAGTATTTTCTAATTTCTTTCCCCCCAAAAATAAAAAATAAATTCTTACTGACCCCAAACTTTTGAATGGTAGTGATTAATGTTACAAAAGCTTTCCCTTTCAGATCAATTCTGTTCTTTTGAACTTTCTATTCATCAAAGAATCCTGAAATAAAAATGTAAAAAACTGTTTTCAACATGGATAATAATCATAAATGTTTCTTGAGCATCATATTATAATAATTTCTGTAGGATCATGTGACACTGAAGACTGGAGTAATGATGCTGTAAATTCAGCTTTGATCACACGAATAAATTACACTTCACTATATATTCACATAGAAAACAACTATTTGCAGTTGTAATATTTCACAATATTACTGTTTTTTAAAAAAATATAAATTTTTAAATAAATGCAGCCTTGGTGAGCAGAAGAGACTTCTTTTAAAAACATAAAAAAATCTTACTGATCTAAAACTTTTGACCGGTAGTGTACATACATAACGTAGAACACCAACTAATTTAAAATACATACACAACATCATTCGAACGCAAGAGAGTAAAAATAGGTATTTGAACTGGATTTAAAAGCATCCAGTGATGGAGAGCTCGTGATGATTAAAGGTAAACTGTTCCAGCGCCTGCAGAGAAAGCTCGATCACCAGAAGGGTGAAGGGAAGGGTAGTCGCTGCGACTAGCGTTTACACCCTCCATTAGCATGACAAAGGCACTCGGCACAGAGTGTGGCCCTGACCTTCAGCCCTGACAGGGTGTGAGAGCGGAAGTGCGGAGACTGAAGCCTCCTCTATTCTCACACACACTCACGGGTCCCCGGCTGCCATATTATCATGCTGATCTGATGGACGCCCCTGAGCAACACAAAGCCACGGAGCAACAGAGCGAGACCCGATTTCATCATTCAACAGGCCTCAAGTGGCTGGAGCGATGAAAAGCACACTGTAAATACAGTCGTTCACATGCTGCAGGTCATTATTATGCAATCGCCTGGAAATCTAGGCGTTGAAATTGATTGTCACAATAAAGTAAAATGAAATCCTAGCTATTATAGTCTGCTTTAATGCTCACAGGCTATCAGATATTTGTTTGATGTCTGATAATATACAGTGCCTGAGATCACAATCAAAATCCTTGTGTGTGTGTTTGTGTGTGTGTGTGTGTGTGTGTGTGTATGTGTGTGTGTGTGTGTGTGTGTGTGTGTGTAATGTGTGCTCATGTTTATATTACATTGTGAGGACCAAATGTCCCCACAAAGATAGCAATATCTGAAATCCTTGTCCTTGTGGGGAAATTTGTTGGTCCCCGTGAGGAAAACAGCGTATAAATCACACTAAGTGATGTTTTTTGGAAATGTAAAAATGCAGAAAGTTGTGTGTGATGGGTAGGTTTAGGGGTAGTGTTAGTGTAAGGGGATAGAAAATACAGTTTTTACCATTATGTCTATGGAGAGTCCCCACAAAGATAGGAGACCAGACATCTCTCTGTGTGTGTGTGTGTGCGTGTGTGTGTGTGTGCGTGTAGTGTGTGTGTGTGCCATTATGAACTAAAATAATCAAATAAGCGACATTGATCATGCAGCTCTTTGATCAGATAGTCTTGCTTAAATTGAAGCTCGAGATGCTCTTTTGTGGACCATCTCAAATCATGCTAGAGAACATGCTCATCATGTTTTGTCTGTCATTAAAGCGAAATGTTCGTACCGTTCAGACCGTCTTGTTTGTTTTCCTCTCAGGTTGCTCTTTTTCAGCTTCCACTTGAGCTTGTACAACCCTGCAGAGACAATGGAGACTCTGAGCCCAAACCTATAGTGTAATGAAATGGACAGATTAAGTGACATGAAATGATGGACATGAAAATGTGTTGGTGGTCTTTGTCATACTAAATCCTCATCGTTAGTAAAATTACACCCCACAGCTACATCTAAATGGGGACTTATAGATTTGTTTAGTAGAATAACAAAAACAGATTAATAGTACAATAAAAAACTTTTAATTTATTTATTAAAATAACCATTTTTTCTTAGTGTGAAGAATTGACAATTTAAATAATCTTGAAGAACCTTTTGTGTGTCTGAAAAATTCAATGGACATTAAAGGTTATTCATGGAAACAATTTTTTTTTCCAATTTTTTTTCAAGAGTGTATGATCCTTTTTTATATAGGCTATATATAAATGAATTACAAATAGGCTATAACAGCATTTATCATACAAAGTGCCATGGTATTGTAACCGCATCGACCATGGTAAATCTTTGTCATGATAATAGTGAAATATCTGTTCAACTAGCATGAGTTCAAATAATTACTTAAAATATAATAAATAGTGTCAAATCGATTAATCACGATTGATCGCATCTAACATAAAAGTTTGTTTATATAAAATATAATGTATGTGTGTGTAGCCACAGTATATATATATATATATATATATATATATATATATACACACATATATATATACTCTTAATATTGGTCTATTACTTTTATCATGGAACCTTATTAATTAGTAGCCTAACATTAATCGTATTTACTAGCCTAATAGGCTATTCATTGTTGGTAAGATCATAGTAAAATAATATGGAATCTCCTTCAAATACAGTCAATTTGTTTTCTTTATTTTGTGATGAATGTTGCATTACAATGTGGCACCATTTTTACCATGTTATTTTGAAGGAAATTACTCTTTTTTTTTGTCATGGCAGGTGTTGGTTTCATTTCCAATATTTTTATTTTCCATTTCATTAAACTAGTTTATTAAGCTTCTTTAGTAGAGGGATATACTAGATTAGCAAGGAAATGTTGCAAATATTTCCTCTCACAATTTCACACTCACTCACTCACACGCGGACGCGAAAGCGCACGCGCTGCGCGTGCACAACCAAGTCGAGAGCGCGCGTAGAGGCGGTCCGGCTGCTTCAGTTTCTGTAATCGCTTTTTTTCTGCTACCTTCAGTTAAATAGCGACGAGACGAGAACGAGCGGACGGCCCGACTCTGACTACACGGTATCATCCAGAAAAAGCGAATCGGGACGCCACATCGACGGCCGCTCGGCAGGTAAATATCCTCGCATGTCCGTCAGAGCCCTTCGACCGTGCGTGAAAACTCGCTAAATGTCCCGCAAAAGTGGTTGTTTTCCCCCCTCGGTGTGCGGGGATGTGCGGGACGAGGCTTCTCCTTTGTGCCGAGGCAGTTGTTCATCGTGGTCATCATGGGTGAATCGTTACATTGTTTTTCCCTCACGTTTTGGAAAATATCCCCGCGGAAGCTCGATGCGGTTCGACGGGTGCGTTTGATCGGTGTGTGTTTTGTTGCGGGATCGAGAGGCGCTCGCGGCCTCCCGCATAAATAGACGCTCCTGAATAACGCGCGCGTGCAGATGCGGCAACAGCGGGGTTTCTGTCTGACAGATGCTTCAATGATTTCCTTCACATTGTAGTACACACTAGATATATAGCCCGTAAGCCATCTATACTTAAAATGGAGAAAGCCCTTGATATTGTGCTGACAGCATTTTTGGTGTGTTCTGTTGTTCTGTTAGATGGAAAAATGTGTGTGTATAATTGTAAAGTACACATTTATGTATTGTTTTGTATTTTGTCAGTAAAATATAGGCTACACCCCTAAAGGTTATGTTTGTGGACTTAAAACGCTACCCTTATATTGTAATTTGGTGGTGCCTTATTGTAAATATACTAAATACACTGGCCAGACACACACACACACACACACACACACACACACACACGCACACACACACACACACACACACACACACACACACACACACACACACACACAAGTCGCTGTTTGGATTTAAATATGTAAATGCTTAAGAGTCTATGATTGGATCATTATTGCAGTGATTATCACGCTTCTAGCATGTTTGGTAACAGTTCCTCTAAATCTAATGATGGAGTGTGTAGCTTTTCATTCTTTAAAGCGCCATGTAGGAAGACACATCATAGTGATTTTCCAATGCAAGAGTCCAGCACTCTATAAAGTCTCCTCCAGCACATCCCTAATACTTTAGATTCATGTGTGGATTCATCACAGTTTGAGCCTGATGAATTTTGGCATTGTCATTCTGGAACATGGCCATGATGTGTCTTCCTACATGGTTGTTTAAGAAATGAAAAGCTACACACTCCATCAATTAGGAAGAACTGTTGCCAAACATATAACATGCTAGAAACATAATGATCACTGCAAATAATGATCCAATCATAAACTCTTAAGCATTTGCCTATATAAATTTTGCCCAGGCAGTGTATGTTCTTATGTATACGCATGGCACAAAATATACAAATCCTCATTACAATAATGTTGGTGCCTTTACAGCAAATGTGTACTTTGGGATCTGAAAAATAAACACCTAAAACATACTTATTTTAAATAATGTGCACAGTAACACCAGAAGCATGCATTAAAGTAATTGGGGTTGTTTCATTTCACCCCAAAGAGGTATTTCTACATACTTAAAATGATAAATACATAACATGATGAATTACTGTGTGTGTGTGTGTGTTAAAGGACTGTATAGTTCGTGTGAGGTTTAGCCTTTCAATTTCAGTCCAGATCTTAAGCATTAAGATGCATTACCCCTGAATGAGTGAACCAAGGGACTAAAGGTCGCCAAACAGAATCAGAGACTCGCACATTGATGTGATTTATCTGTGACTGCAATGAAAGCGTTGTATTTGAAGGGAAATAACTCAAACAGGACTGTAAACGGAGAGTATTGTGGGATAAAAGACTGTATTTGGACTCTGAGCTATTAACTCTCTGGCATGGCTGCATGCACGCTGCAATTTAAATGTTTTATGACTCATTTCCCACATTATCACAAAACGAGTTGACCCGTAAAATCCACTCTCAGAAGTGTTAATACCTTCCTGTTGGTGTATCTGTGATCATTTACGACTTGGATCTAAAAAAGCGTTGACCTAACTCGCATGAACACCCGGCTCGGGAATCTTGGGCAACTTTTTTTTTTTTTATATACACATGAACATATACATTTCCATATAACAGGGGAAAAAAACAAACACAGCCTCTCAGTATTTTAAATTGATATTCTATACCTCGTCTTTTAACGCCTTTCCAAGTCCACCACCTTTTAAGAATGATCTGAAAGGTCCCCAAACTCCATCAAAAACCATATATTCGTCACTTAAAATGTCATCTTTTCCATTGACTTATGTGTTACCATTTCTTTTAGCCAACGTCCTATACTTGGTGCACAAATCTTGGGCAACTTTTGAAGTTAGTTCTCTTTATTCTCCACACCATGCATCTTTTATGTTGGTTTAAATGCTGTGCTGCGAGCGCAGACTCCATAGGTATTTATTAGCTGGACTCGTGTGGCTTTTAAAGCCTGTGATCAGAGGGTTTTCCTTGCTGCCGTATCTCCTGATAACATCTGAAAGAAATCCTCCTCGTCGTCAGAAACGAGACGCATCACAGATCAGATAAACATCTTAAATCATGATTTGACTGTGATCAAATGTCTGGGAGAAAATACTAGAGTATTATTTAATTTGTGCACTTCCTGTGACCGTACAGGAAATGCCTGCTTTAAATTCCTCTTGAATGAAAAGTTGGGCCACGTTATGGTGACAATCTTAAAATAACTAAAAGGATGCAGTTGAAGACCATGTATAATGCTGTTTACAACCCTTTTAACTTCATAATTTGATGCATTTCTGAGTAAAACAGATGATGAGTTTTGACTGTATTGTAAAAAGTGGGTGCATTTCAATATTTGCATGAAAATTAAAAAAAAATTTGTTTGGAATAACGTGCACAATAAGACCAGAAACATGCATTGAAGTAAATGGGGTAAATTTTTAATTTCTTGTTGACTTCTTAAAATGAAAGATTCAGGAAAGGGAAAAACAGAATCATTTGTAAAATCATTCTCGTATTAATTGTTGCAATGACAACATAATGTTTTATGAATGATTTACACAGAAGGTTGTTCGTTCTTTTAGCAATTCTGTTTTGTGGGATTTATGCACAATTCATTTTCAACTTCCACAGACTGGAATATGTTGCTGTACACATGTTTTTTATAAATCTGAAAACATCTGCCCTTAGGTTGAAATCTTCACTGTTTTATGCATGAAGCCCCAGAAACAACGTGCTTAAGAAAGTGAATAGGATCACGTTGAAGAAAACAAAAAACAATAGTTTGTAAAACCATTGTTGCATTAAATGGAATGTGATCTATTTTCATGAATCATTTACACACACATGCATTTGTTTTTGTTCATTTCTGTGTTTTGGGATTTTATGAAGATGTTTATGAATTACAGCTCAATATTCAGACCTAAAATTAGTTTTACAGAGTAAAAAAAAACCTCTCATTAAGAGTTAATCCGATTCCTCAGCCTTCTACTCCAGTGTGGAATCACTGTTTTATTATTCAGCGCAGCTGGAATTAAGACAACTATTGACTTCATACCGCGGTGACTTCACCCGGCGGTCTGCTAATGTAATCGTGTGTGATTCCTGCTGTTTGTCCAGGGCCAAGATGTCTAGTGAGGTGCAGAGACCAGATGACAGCCCCAGCACCAGCGGAGGGAGTTCAGATATCGAGCAGCGAGAGACGGCACCTCCTCAGCAGGAGCGAGATCTGGTCGTGCCCAAGAAGAAGGAGACCAAGATCTCCAGTAAAACTGCAGCCAAACTCTCCACCAGTGCCAAGAGGTAACGAATTCTCTCTCTGTTTGATTGTTGTTTTGTTTCAGGACCTGGATTTAATTAGTTCGGACCAAGCGGTAACTTTACGGTACGATTAATCGCAATAAAACTATTTTATGCGCAGGTGCGGCTGACCGGTAATAAATTCTGCTCCTTTTGAACACCAGAGGGCGCTCTCACGCAGACACGATAAATATGCCCCGCCACACAAGTACAATAACGCGCATCCCTATCGCTGTAGCTGAATAAACAGAAAATTTAAATGCTTTCATTAAACATGACTTATGAATACACGACCGCCTTATTCTGTGTAAGAAGCCACATCATCTCACAAATTATGCTCATCTGTCGTTATGAAGTGAGTTTGGAGTAAATGCATGTTATTAAATGTTGTCTTTTGTTGGACATAAATCCTTCTCATGTTTGGAAAGATGTTTGACGCGTGTTGCTTTTTTTTAAATGCACGTTATAAGAGACTCAAACTCACAGTGCTTTCAGAGTGAGCAGCGTTTTCTGAGCCGTGCTTCACTGACGAGCTGCGCGTAAAAGATAATCGCAGCCTTTGCGATTTCAAAATCGCGACACGCCATCTCGATTTAAGTGCGATTACATGTAAATTGGTATTAATCGTGCAGCCCTACCTTACGGTCTTTTTCTTGAATCCAAGTGACTTAAACTGTAATTCATCGACTGGCCACTAGAGACAGGCTGCAAAAGAGAGTCAATCCCATAAAACCTACAGGCGACATCATGGACACTACGTCCATATTTTTGTACAGTCTATAGTTAGGACACATTTCTTATGCTTATGAATAGTCACTTATGCAAAACCAACAAGTTCATTTCAGATTCAAAATGCACTAAAACTACTAAAACAGATCATGCATGTCTCATCAAGTCAGTCTTCCAAAACACTAGCGACGTTACCTAAGCCATGTTTACACCTGGTATTAAGATGTGATCCGATCAACTAAAACGCAAGTAGACGAGAGACACATTCCCGTTACACCTGGTGTTTTAATCCGTCTCTTTTGTCCACTTTCAACCACTTCTGTCCTGATTTCTTCGAGGGGAGGGTCTATGTGCAGGTAAATGTATGTCTTTTTCAGATCTTTCGATCTAATGGACAAAATAAGCTTGTGCAATTTACATATGAACGCGATTGGAGACGATGGAAAAACGTACGGAGAGCAACTGCTTTTGTTTTTGTTCTGAAAGCCGCAAGACCAGCCGAACGCTGTGAGTGTGTGTTAGAAATCAGGAACGGTGTGTGAACTTGGTACGTTTTTCATCTTCAAACCAAACCTGAGTCTTCAGCAGACAGAGTTTAAATCCCGTCTGGCTAGTGCGCTTGTCATTAGGTCACTAGGCGAAGAGTAGACGGTCTTTTGAACACATTCGGTCGAATGCGTTTTCCGCTTCCTCTGAAAGTGGTCAAAAGTGGACAAGCTCAAAATGTTTTAGACCCGGTTTACTCCTGTGTTTTGGCGTCGTCCGCTTGTGATCCGATCGACCAAAACGCTTCTTAACACCAGGTGTAAACGGGGCCTAAGACCCTCAAATCAATATCCTAAAAAACACAAACAATATTTTCATTTTGTAAAATGTCCTTTTCCAGCTGTGTTCAGAATTCACTTCCGCATGTCATATGGGCCATGCTTGCATTACAGGACAAAATTATTCCTTGTCCCATTTTGTATAGCTAGTTGGTAACATAACTGCATGACTAAAGGCCAGTATAAAGTTATCGTTTTTGATGTGAACGCACCTTAACACTTGAGTTAGTGCTCACTTACATCTAATAATTTTGGTAGTCTTTGTTTTTTTTAGATTTGGAATATATTTCAATATGGTTTTACTGTAGAAATGTAGCAAATTGCTGTCTTATTTAGTTGTGCATTATGTCAGGGTTTGAACTCGAGGTCAAACCATTGTGAAAAAGTGCAAATTGGCTTGCATGTATTTATTTATTTTTGTTGAGTTTGTCAGTAACAAAAGATGGGAATTGCTTTCTCCTGCTTTAAAAAAAAAAAGTTGATTAAGCTTATTTATTTCACTAACCTAACTATGCATGATTACATGGTTAGTTTTCCCAGAGATAAAACCCACCGGTTGAGATGCATTGGTCTGATGCACGTGTAAACCTCTCAATGTCAAAGCTTTCAAACTTGCAAACATAATAACATGTTTGGATGCTTTTACACCAGAGGGATCTCTGCAATCACTCTTCATGTGTTTGCAGATGACTGGAGAAGGTGACTTTAGCATGCACGATTCTTAACACTTCTATTGTTCTCTACAACGCTGTAGACTCTCTGAAGGCCCGACTGCAGTACGATGGCATTATGCAATCAGTTGAGCAAAGCTTTGCTGGGACACAGTGCTTTTTATAACAGCGACTGCAGAATCCTGTTCCTTCTGCTGTTGAGAGCATATCAAGATCCAAACATTCCCATTTGGACTGCAGATCTTTTTTTGTCTTCTTGATGTTACACAATTCAGGAAGCCTCGGGGTTCAGACGTCAACATCAAAAGTGTTTGTGCATGAAAGCTGTGTTAATTTTGAGGCCCAAAACATCAAAACAATTAGCTTGTGCAGAGATGAGATTCGACTCAGATTCCACCGAAAGACAATAGTTAATTATTAATTTTTTTTCAAGAATATTTATGCAATTATAGATGCTAACTATTAATTCTGAGGGGGAAAAAATATTGCATTCAAATAATGCAATGAATTAAGATTTCATCCAGAACTATAAAACTCAAATAAATTGTGTGCAATTACAATATAACAAGAAAACAAAACTATATATATAATATTATTATGTAATAAATTCAGTGAATGAGTGTGTGTGTGTGTAATTCCCAAGCCTTGTTTTAAACAGTAGGTGTACTACAGTTATATATTGACATTTATTCATGCACAGCAGTTACTTTTTGTCTGGTGTCATAAATCACTTTATCGTCTGAACAACTTACTCTTATTGCTGCTTTTCAGTGATGTAGTGCGGCTTAAACACCCACAAACAGCAGCCCACTACTCATGGTTGATGTTTTGATGATGTATGGTTTCCTGTCGAAGGAAACGTGCGTTTAAGTAACAGGCATCGTCACTGTGTGTGTGTGTGTGTGTGTGAGTGACATTTTATGGAATTGAGAAAACCCGTTTGATTTCACACGCCTTGGCTCGCTTTGACCTCGGAGATAACAATAGCTATCGCTCGCAGAAAATGACTTGAAGTGCGGTGACATAAATGTGCATTTTGAAAATTGTGATTTATTTATTAGGCCACCTTGCTGGAATGCTCACGAAGAAACTGCTTTTAAATGCATTTTAAAACACGCCATACAGGAAATCGAAATTCTGGTTTAACCTGAGTGCATTTTTGACTGAACACGTGTAATGTATGAGTTCAGTTCATACACATTACAATGACTGGTAACACTTTACAATAAGGTTCATTAGTTAATGTATTTACTAACATTAAGTTACAATAAGCAATACATTTGTTACAGTATTTATTAATCTTTGTTTATCTTAGTTAATAAAAATCCTGTTAGTTCACTGTGCATTAACTAATGTTAACAAATACAACCTTTTGATTTTAATAACGTATTAGTAAATGTTGAAATTTAATATTAACTACGATTAATAATGGATGATTTTATGTAAATGCAGGTGAATTTCGGGAGTGAATTTGATCGCAAAATGAGGTTGTCGCTCTTGTAAATAAACCACGTACAGCATAAAATTAAGCAGTCAAGTTTTCGCGCACTGATCTCTGTTGAATAATAAATAAATGCTTTCTTGTGTTGCAGGATTCAGAAGGAGCTTGCAGAAATCACACTTGACCCTCCACCGAACTGCAGGTAAGCGTGTGTTATTTCTAAACGGGCGGCTGTGTGTGTGTGTGTGTGTGTGAGAGAGAGAGAGAGAGAGAGAGATAATGGGCGAGAGAGGATAATGGTTATTGTGTGTTGATGAGGCTGTCAGGCCGCGGTGAGAAGAGTGACTGGGACTCCCCCGGGGCCGCCGAGGAAAAGCCAGACCTTAATAAAGCACATAACTGGAACTGACTTTGTCATTCGTTGCCCTCATGTTTGTATCAAGAGAATAATTACCCACTAGCCTTTGCGTTCAGAGACTAAATTTCAGAGCGATCCTGAAAAGCGTCACGTGAGAGTATTGTAATTCCTTTTGTATTGCCCGGATCTATTTAGATTAAGATCTCGCTGGGTATTTTGAGTGATTTCCGAGGCGTTGATGTGCTGTTTCTAAGGTGTGCCGCCCGTGGGGGTTTAGTTGCGGTTATGTTCTGTCCGATATCGAGAGAGCATCCTGACGTTAAGGCTAAATAATACAATTTTATGAAATAAAATATGATTTAGTTATTTATAATTAGTTTTTTGTTGCTGTAATGCTGCTGTTGTTGTCGCTGCTGATGTTACTTTCTGAACATATTTATTTTTTTAAGTGTTTAAAAAATATATTTATTTTCTAAAAAGCAGGTTTACTACAGTTATGTGACATTATTATACAGTTATGCTTTGGCTGGTGTCGTAAAATAATTTATCATAAAATAATTCATTATCTGACCGATTTGTATTTGTAGTCAATTTTGCAAAACAAACAGATTTATTTTCTAGCGATTTCTTTCCCAGTTTTATAATCTGGTGCGGAGTAAAAAATCCTGATCACTTAGAAATGTGGAGTTTCAATCCAAAGTGCTCTATTTCTATTTAGATTCTATCTTGTTGGATAAAGATAATATCAGTGCTTTCAGAATAAATCGATGTCTGTAACTGGAGATCACTGATAAACTGTCATGTTCAGAGTTAGCGCATATATAGCATGGAGCAAAAACACATTTTACTTTAGGAATTATCCTGACAGTGAGGGATGTTCTTATGGATTATATCATGGTCTCTTTTTTACTTATTTATTTTTATCCTGTAACTTCATTCACACCTGAGAAATGTCCGTTCTGCCAGACGAGTGACGCACCAGATGCCAATGTAATAATAAATCATTTCTTCTTTGTAAGCCGTTCACTCACTACATATAAGCGAGGACTGTTGGTTTTTGTCAGAGTGCTTTCTATTCAACTCTTCCCGTATCAATAAGAGTGTCTCCAAATTGATATTGAGTTTACGCCGGCTCCAAAAAGAAAGCTGTAGGTGTTCTTTCGATATTTGTGCGCAGGTTTTTGTGCCTGTGAGCTGAACCGACAGTAATAGGATTTCGTCAACAAAGAGATCCACAGGCGCCGTTTGAGACTGAATGCTGAGGTCCAGGAATAAATACTGTAACACTTTTTTTTCGGGCCGCATATTGCGAGTTGTGAAGCCAGCTGCGGTTTTACAGGGAGTGAATGACGGCGTCAGTCTCGGGAACCAGCAGGCCTCGCTGGACGGCCAAATGCAGTCTGCGTGAGCTCATTGTGTTGGGAACGGTGTTGGTGACAGACTTTTCAGTGTTAGACAAATTGTTATGGCTAGGCGTTATGATGAAGTGTGTTAAACGTGTATCCAACTAATCAGAAATGCATTTAATCTATTAAAGTTATTACTTTCTTATAAGAAAGAACTTTTATATATACTTTTAAAGTGCTTTTTTGAACATTAGCTTTCATGCAGTGTGTGATATAGCTGTTTGTGAATGTAAAAGGTCAAATCAAAATAAAGGAACAATGTTGTTTACTTGCTACTCATGAAATCCTGTCATTGTAACGGTGGACTGATAACTCGCAGCTCGTCAATTGAAACCCGGCTCATACGCACGCCGTCATTCATCTTGAGATCACGATTCGATTCGTATCTTCTGATTGATTTCTGTGGACTTGTTTAGGCTATGTTTACACGTGGCCGGCTATTTTCATAAACTGATATTTCACCCTCTCCGTTTTCAGAAACAACATTGTGCACACCTGTCAGTTTTCGTTTACACAAACCCGTGTATATATGCCGGCAAGAGCATGCCAGACCTGTAGGTGGCAGTGTAACGAGAAGCTCACGTTAGCCAATCAGAATCCAGCAAATTCTCGATATAATAGAGCAGCTGTATTTGCAAATGCAAGCAGAGGAAAAGGGTTTGCACCAACATAAGTGCGACTGCGACTCTGAATGCATCCATGATCACCAAAGCCAAATGAAAATGTAAACGGGTCGCACTTTTGACGCAGTGTAAGTTCTGTCGCATCTGTGACGTCGGCGGCCTAAAACTCAGTTTTTCTCAGTTTACATGCAAACAAAGTTTTCCAAAATCTCCACTCTGGCCGGAGTTTTTAGAAAGAATCGTTTTAAAAGGCGAATTCTCCATTTGTGTGTAAACGAAGGGCACAAACGAAATGAAATGTCTCAGTTTTTCAAAATAGACATGTACGTGTAAACGGGGCCTTAGAGGATTTTGCTGACGAAGGGAAGTGGCGTTTAGCGGTTTCTGCCAACGAACCGGTTTTTCTGAACGGGCTGACGTTGGGATTTAGCGGATTTGAAGCAAAAGTATTTGATGAACGTATATGCTATGTGAGCATTCGCTCACTATCACTTCATTTTTAACGGTGATGGCGTTTAGCGGCTTTTACTCTTCACATACATCTCATTTATCATGTTCAATTTTTTTATAATACTACTTGCACTCCATGTTTCTGCGCTGTGAGATTCTCTGTAAGTTGCTTGCCTCAGCAGCTGATGGGAATGTCAACTCTCCTTCCCGGGAATGGATCTGCTGTTGATTAGCATTACGGTCCTGAGGGACTCCGTCATTTTTCACCCTCTGACCATTAACTGCAGCAGGGATGATATGAATATTCATGAGGGCAGAGCCTCCGAGAAATGATCTTGATCATCTGTGTCGAAGGCCTCCATCTTAGACCCCGAGACTCTGATAAAGGCTGTTATACTGAATTGAAAATCAAGACAGAAAAGGGGAATGTTTGTGTAGTTTCTACACCTATTTTAGTTCTCCTAATGGCCAGACAAAAGACATGATGGCTGTTTCTTCAGCTGCACTTTAGACGCACTGATTTAACAATGTAACAAATTTGCATAATGCCATCCTAAGGTCTACATTGGCTGCCGGTGAACAGCTTCTGCTAAGCTCCGCCCTCAAACACTGTAGTGTTAGAAGAGTTTGGATCATGTTCATGTCGAGAAGACGCTGTTTTCTGAAAAATGAGGACTTGCACTGGAATTAATACAGAAAAAAAACATTTGCAAAGATTCGCAGCTGAAAATCCATATATGGGCGTTTGGTTTCAGACACGTGCTGTAAGTGGTCGACCAATCACAACAGACTGGGCCGTCTGACCAATCAGAGCAGAGCTGCTCTCGGAAAGGAGGAGTTTAGAGAGACTGAATCTGCAAACAAACCATTTTTTCAGACTTTGAGAAATAAAGTGATGTGCAATGTATATTATGAGAAAATTAGTGTTTTTTGACCTTTTGGATGCAAGTCTATTGATGAAAATGACATTTTGGCCATAAAATGTCTGACACCTTTGCCTTGCTTATAGGCTAATTTCAGTGCTTGCATTTTAAAATATTATCACTTTTTGAATAATTTGCTTTATTTGTTAATGTTAATTGCTCTGGTGCGATTGCTCTTAATTGTGCATTGTCCATGTAAAATTAAACCATAAAGTATGTTAATATTTTAAATATATATATTTTTTAATTAACAATAAATAATTGTTTTATTGCAAGTGACATTGATCATGATTTGTTCATTAGCTGTTGTGGACTTAAAAGGGTAAAGCAACAAAAAAAAAAGCCATGACTCAGAATCATTTGAAAAGTAGCAAAAAGAAATAAATATCCAAGACAATTTTAGTCAGATCCAAAAAAAAAAAAAAATGTTTTCAATAAAAATCAAGCAGTCTGCAGCGTAAAGGTGCCTGTAGTTGAAGAAACACCCTGATATGAATTAGTTATGAAAAATTTCACACAGCTGCATCCATGTTGGCAGGCCCTGATTTTATGCCCCGTGTGGAAACACTGTTGTTTGATCTGGAGTCGTTTTCAATACTTCAGTCTTGAAAGCAGGAAATGTTTGGCATATCCTGCTGTTCTGCTTTTCTGGGATCATGTTTTAACACGCGAACAAACAGGAAGGAGGGATTTGTCTCTGTGATCGTCAGAGCAGCGGCATTCAGTGCGTGACACTGGAAATATCACATTAGCTACCTGTTTATTTAAAGTGTTATCCAAACACCATGTGTTTATTTAACACTGCAGTGTTTATCCTGACTATCACTGCTTCTTAAATACTACTACTACTTACAATACAGTCTCATATTCTAGATTAGGTTTTTGTAAGTGGATTACAGCTGCATATTAATGCAGTTTCAATTGCTAATAATAAAATTGTGCTTGGTTTTAGCTGGTTCATCCCTCTCAGATTTAAAGCATTCTAGAGTGTTTTTTCTATGAAAGCAATTTACTTTTAGTTTCTTGTCTCAAAAGTGGAAGGATGATGAATTCAGTTTACCTCAGTACCATATTCTTACATTGAAAGGGTTTTAATTCAGTGAGAATTAGAGGCAATTTGCTCCTCGTAATGCTCAACGGCTGCATGCATTTTATGCTTCGGAAGTAGTATCACTCATGCGCGCTGTGCAAAGCCTGTTTATTATTATAATTATCCATAATGCATTATTCATAGACCGCCTTAGGCGAGCATATATGAGCCGACTGTTCGCTGCCTTCAGGGCGATTTGATTTCGATATGTAGCATAACTCCTAAAATTTTCAAAGTTTAATATCGACACCCGTGGCATTTTCAATAGAGTTGTGTGAAAATCAGATTACATGAACAGTCAAAGCACTGGAAAGAATCTATAATGGAACTTTTGTGAGTCAGAATTCCGTAGAATAAACCGTTTGAACTGACATGGAAAATTCTATTGTGTCATCTGAAAATACCCCTTGTAATAGGATATTCACTTGGGCCCTGATCGAGCAAAATATTTCCCTCTAAAGCGCTCGTTTCAGCACTAATTGCTTGCGTATTTGAATGCGGGATGAGCTATTGGATGGTGTCATTAAAAGAAGCCGTATCATCAGAGAAAGCAAAGACAGACTCGACTCCGCCGTAATTGGTACCGGGGTATTTCACGGTCAGAGGAAGGGAAGATTGCTTCATTAAGTTCCTGTTCTGATAACCACCACAGCACTGCATAATAGACCATATTAACTGAATGAATACACAATTACAGACGAGTGCGGCAGAGAAATGCTGAACTAAAGCAGATAATGTCTCTTTGGATGGAGATGCTGATTATATACATGGGAAAAACTATTTAAAGGGAATAGAAATGCAATCATTTTATTTGCTCTTTTATGTTGATCCAAATCTGTATGGTTTTTTTTTTTTTCCTGTTTTTTCCTGAATTTTTCCCCCAAAGGAATATCCAGGCTGTTCTTTTCTATGTGTAATAAAAGTTACAACCTGACATTTTTATAGCAGGAAGTCCAACCACAACAACTACACTATATTTCAGGCTTTGTGTGAAGAATGGACAAAAGATGCACCAACATTTCAGCTATATATATAACTGAAATTTTGGTGCATCTTTTGTTTTTTCAGCTGCTCAATGTTATATAAAAGAATATTTTTATATATATATATATAACCTAAAATATACACAAAAACATTAAGCAGCTGAAATTTTATATATACAATACCTATTCCTCTCGTATTTATATCATATAGTTAAGCAATATTGCATGAGTAACGAGTGCAATATCATGTATATTGATTTACAAGTTTAATAAATAAGTTATTACTTTGTTTTATTTTAGACACAGTATTGTTTGTTTTGTTATTGTCTGTTTTGCCAACAAAAATATTACCTGTACAGCCAGAGCAAGAACGGCTGTGCATCTCCGAGCAACACAGCGAGTTTCATTTCTGAATTAATCCGCGTAGTGAGTGAATCAATCGGGTGAATCAATGATTCAATGACTCATTCATAAAGAGCCATTTACTTCATTCCTGAATGAATCAGCCGTTTGAATGACTCAATGAATGACTCATTTAGAAATTGAACCACCACTACTGGCAGTTTTATTTTTTATGTGTATAATTTCATTATAAAAATAACTTCATATTTCAGGGATAGTTTGCCTAGAAATTAAAATTCTGTTTATTTACATTTACTCACAATCGTGTCGTTTCAAACCTGTATGACTTTCTTTTGAAGAATGTTGGTAACCAAACCATTTTAGTCTGTAAATATATCTAAATACCAATTCAGATGCAGCTTCTGATAAAACAAAACGTTGGCTGTTGTAGCCTAAAAGTTTGTGTAATAAATTCTATGTTGAATCGAATAAAATATTTATTTCTGAAACTACTTTTTGTAATTTGATGCTTTTCTCGTTTAAAACAATCATGTCTTTAAAGGATCTTTTGTGGGTGATTTTCTCTGCCAGATTTGATGTGATTTAATTTTCAATTTAATTAATCGCCAAATCATGTAATTAATTTGATTTAAAAAAATTTAATCAACCCTAATATATGTATAAAATTGCAGCTTGGTGAACTCTTGCCAGAAAGGTCTTGCGTTTGCACTTGGTGAGATACAGTTTCAAGACCTAAAGTCCCCCTGCGGTGAAAATCAAGCTTTTAAGTTTGTCTTTGCACATGGTTTGTCTTAAAGCATATGAATTTGTGGTGTTTTTAATAAGTCGACAGCATTTGCTGAGTATTTCCTCCTTAAAACTGCAGTGAACCAAAGACAGTCTCAAAAACACGGTGTGAAATCGCTGGTGTTTCTGACGTCACAAACGACCTTGTAACCAATCAGATCAACGTGTGATCGTCAACCAGTGGATCTCTGAGTGAGGGAGTGAGTGGAGGCGGGGCTCATTTGCATATTCATAGAACCGTGTATACTAAATGAGGCAAGGGCGTCGAGTTACATTCACGCTATTTTAAGGCATTCAAATTTTTATTTTTATTTTTTAAAGAAAAAAAAAGCTTAAATATGTAATTTTGCTGATCAAAGATGAGTTTTTAAGGTATAAAAAGATTGACTAGGGGGACTTTAATATATATTTATGGATACTGAATGAATAATGGTACTCTGGATGCCAAACACGTGTCTCGAACCTCTCAGACGTCAGTGGTGCCGTATCTTATTTGAGAGCTACAGCGTCTAACTTGCATTTCAGTCTGTTCCTCACACAAAGCGATCGAGTCATAAGGACTACATCTATAGTGCCTTTTTATTTTATTTTATTTTTTAAGTCTCTTCACTTTCATTATGTGGTTGACTAGGATACTCTTCAAAACCGTTTGGTTTGGAATTACATGAACGTGAGTAAATTACAACATATTACAGTCTCTCAGGTGTACACTAAACCGCATAGTTCATCTTTATTGACTACTGTCTTACCGTGAACGAGGGTCATAATTTAATGCCTAAAGTCGTCATTGATGAAACGTGTCAGAAGTGTTGCGTTAAAATCTGCTCTTTTTATACTTGATTATCTGTGCCCGCAGCTTCTGTTAAACTCCCGCTCTGACCTTCAGGCTGAATGTGTGTTAGCTAATTAGTTTTGCACATTGACAGATCGTGCAACCTTGCCTGCAGCCCACGCATTAATAATCACACATTATTTCACATTGCATCGCATATTCTTTTAGCAGTAATTGCAATGCTCAGTAAAGCAGAGATACAAAAGCAAATAGAGGACAATGTATGTTGTTTTGTGGTACAAATAATTCAACTGGTTTTTTTTTCGAAGTCAAACATTTTTACTCGTTTCCCTCATTTAATCCATGATGATTGTAGATTTGATTTAGTTCATCACGAAAGCTCACATGTTTGGCAAGTATAAACACAAAAAAAGATTGATTATTAAAGCTTGCATGTAATCATGTAATCGAGGTGAAGAACTTTGTTAATTTAAATGTAAAATCCCAGTTTAAATTGCAGAGATGACTATAACTATTTGTAGGTTGAATAAACGCTGTGATTAATAAATCCTGCACAATGATTATCTCAAGACAGAATTTTCATAATTGCACTTAGTTTATTATGTGGTTTGTTTTCTGCCATTTAAAAGGAAATTATCTTCAGATTAGGTTAAAAGCATGGCTATTATTAACATATGTATTTAAATGCTTTTGATTTTGAATCATTGATTCAGAGTTTGAAATGTATTCATTTTGCACATGAAGTTTGATCCATAGTGTGATAAATTCTATGTTGAATCAAATATTTATTTTTGTAATGTCTATTTGATGCTTTTCTCATTTAACACAATAATGACTTTAAATGATCTTTTGGGGGGTAATTTCTCAGGCAAATTTGATGCATGATTAATTAATCTCCACATTTAATTAGATTTTTTTTTTAAATTATCGCTTGCCAACTAAAATATGTATAAAATTGCAGCTGATGATCAAATAACAGAAACTTTGACATGTGAGCATGTAAAACTATCTACATTAAATCCATGAATCAACTCTAAAATTGAAACTTAAAGGAATAGTTTTAACCCAAAAATGAAAATTGTCGTCATCTATTGTTTGTATATGTTCAAAAATATCATAATTTGTGTCATACAGGTTTAAAACAACATCATTAAATGATGACAGGATTTTACAATCCCTTTTAATGCCCAAATAAAAACCCCATTAAAATTATTTTGCAAGGTTTAATTTTATTTTGCCAGCAAGTTGATCTCCGATACGCCGCCCAGCCCTGGACTCGCCCGCGGCGCAGAGCGGCTACGCTAGTCGAGTGTGTTTTCATGTTCTTCAAATGGATCTCTGATTTGTGAGTAACACTAGACCGTGAGCCGGAGCGTCAGGCTTTGAAGAGCTTTTAGTCGACTGTTGTACAGAACTTAGTCACGAGATGTTGTGCGTGTTCAGACAGAAGTAGGTTGTGGTTTTCTTCCTCTGTGATACAAGATTGACTCGTGCTTTTTTGCTTAAAGGTAATGACCCAACTTTATGCATGTTTTTGTAAGATTCCCCTCTCTGTTAAACATATTTTATTGGACTGTCCTGAGCAGAATGCTCTTTTATGACGTTATTTCACTTAAGGACTTTAGTAAGATTAAGCATGAAAAGGTTTTGGATTTAATTTTTTTGCATAATTATGTTAATTTAAAAAAGTAAGTATAATATGACTTGTGTTTGTTTGCTTGGTTTTATATGATATTTGTAGTTTTGTAATTTCATTTTTGCCATGAGAATAGCCTTAAATGCTGACATGACATCCATCTATCATGAGCGTGAGCGTTTGCATGGGAAAAGAGCAGCGCTGGACCGTTGGCGCGGCGGATGCGAGAGGGTTTTGGCAGGGGATGCGGTTGGCACGGTAACGGAGTCGTTGTCAGTGATGGCAGCTCTCTTGTTTGTCAGGGGTGATTTTTGAGATTGCTTGCACAAGGATAAACGCTCATCTACTGTTCACCCCTGAGCACTCAGTATATCAACACTGACATCAGAGATGTTTATATATGATATAATAAACACACGTACACACACACACACACACACACACACACACACACACACACACACACACACACGTGTGTGTATATATGTAATGCGATCTGGGAAAACCCACCACATATTACAGGTTTGATACCATATTAAAGCCCTTTCCAAATATGGTTTTATTTCTTTTATCGTTTGTCTGTAACAAAAGTTATGGTTATCTGAAGTCGGCTGATCGCTGTGATTTTCAGAAACGGAATTTTGAGAAAAACGGTTTAATTAACGTTAACTGTCACGTCCTGCTAGCGGGACGACTGGCGTTTTTTTTTGTTGTTTTTTTTTGCCTTTTTTTCATATCACATATTTTAGTAATCATCATAGGTTAGGTATCATTCGAAAGCTTACGAACTAAAAAAAAATGAATCCTGTGAAAACCGTTTTGAAATTGGACGATTGAGAGGCGAGCGAGGTCTTTTAAGCGAGCAGCTTCAGACTTCACGATGCAATGCTGGCCCGATTGTGCAAGTAAATATATATTTGAGAGAGAGACGCAGCACCGCTGAACACTCGCAGGTGGTTTTAAAATGACTGATTTGATTTTGTAATCTGTGTGGATTCATTTACTAATACAACCTACATGCTAAAGTGAATCAATATTTGCGGGAATTTACCGCATTATAAGTGGGAGAACTGCGGGAATGATTAAAATCATGTGCAATACGAGCCCTGAAGTGAGTATCTGTACTTTACCTGAGAATTATTTTCTCTGGAAACTTTTTACTTTACTTTCACTACATTTGAAAGACAAATATCGTACTTTTTACTCCTCTACATTCCTGTCAAGGTCGTTGAGTAGAGAGTAACGTCAGTCACGGAGGATTGACCGACCGATGCTGGTTTCTGACGTCAACCACAATACAACGTCTGTCCAACGTTGGAGATTAACGTCAATCTGACGCTGGATTCTGACATCAACCTGATTTTCATTTTCAACGTTGGGTTTGGTCTTCTAAATGCAAATTTTGTCATTGTTTTGGAGCACACTAGCTTATAGATAACAGTGAGGCTAACATGTTCATATTAAAAGCCAAAAAACGTTAAAAAAAGCCAAAAAAGGCACTAAACAGCCATTTGGGTGTCCGAAACCATTGTGGACGTTATTGAGTGCATTTATTCACATTCAATCCCACTGGAACTGTGTTCTAGAAATAAATGTGATATTGATATGAGGGTAGATAGTAGGGCTGTAGCGATACACTAATCTCACGATACGATACGATACACGATATTCAGCTCACGATACGATATATATCACGATATTCAGCCAACGATACGATTCGATACGATTCGATATAATTCGATACACTTACATCATTTTCTGAAAGATTTAAAAGGGAAAGAGTGATTTGTGACATCTTGTGAGTGTTCCATTTACTTGGATTGAATTAATTGAACTGAAAACTAAAACTAAACTAAAACTGAAAACTAAAAACATAAATTTTTATTAAAAACATCAATTACACAATATATATATATTGACTCTGACTGGACAGAGGGTCTACAGCTTGAAAATGCAAAGTACTTTATGCAATGTTGTAAGATAATTTTTATTTTTTACATTTATCAGCCGATTTCAGTGGTTTGTATGTGGTGTACACAAACAGTTCCATCTCTAGTTATTTAAAAACTCGATAGTTAGACTTATAAAATATTTTTTTAATAAGGAATTGTCAAAGCTCAGGCTTGTCATGTATCTGGCTTTTTATTCTTGGATAAGAATTGTGAAGACTCCCATTATACTAAGATATAATTAAATTTTCACATTAAATTAAATAGTTTTCTTATTGTGGAAAAAGCATTTTCTGTGATTGGCCCAATTTTACCAATAACAAAGATAACTGATGGATCATTTATGGTAATACATATGGTACAACTACAGTGCAATGCAAATAAATATAAGATAAAGTGAGAAGTAATAGTAAATAGTTTAATAGTCTAAATATAAAGTTATGAAACTTCACTTTGCCCTCGATTTGCCAGAAAACAAATTATAGATTAATGAGACCAAAGATAGCCCGTTAGATATACACAAGACGAATTATATCTCATGTTTAACCACTAACGTTAGACTAGAGCCACCAGAGCCAGCGGCACACGTCAGAAGCACTAGCCGAGGAAAGGCTGTGCCAGGCGGGGTACATGAGCGCCCGCTGATCTCCTGGATGTCACAACTCCAAAAACGTCAAATCAAAATTTTAAATAGGCGGTATCTTTATAAATAAACCACAGATTTGATCTTTAAACAACTACATTGTCGACTGAAAAACTATTAAAACTACATTTCGTGACACAATAACAGCAGTATTTTTAAATTTCGCGGCCTTTCTCCTCTGAACGTTATTATCACTAATTATATCATGACCAAATACAACCAGAAACAAATGTTCAGTCTTGTGAAAGGTAATTCCTCGAGACCTGTTTTCAATTGTGTGGAGTGATTTGTAAAGTCCCAAGCAGAACACGAAACAGGCATTTTTCTAAATTCCCGGTATGAGAGGTATGGGAAAGTTGCACGCTCCAGCGGCCGTCTATGTCAGCGTCTGTGTAAAGTTTACTCTACAGCGGACACTAGCAGCTGGCTGAACAAATCGCTCGTCCTGCAACGCGAACGGGGGAAAACACGGGGGATTTGAATGGGACGTATGTATCGATACTCGCGGCTTAAAAATCGATACTTTCTTGGGGAAAAAAATATCGATTTATATCGCAGAATCGATTAAATTGCCCAGCCCTAGTAGATAGGCATGCATTGATCCAGAGGAATAAAATACTGTAAGTATTACTTACAACAATGCATTGTTTTATTATTGTTGCATTGTTGTATTTACTTTTTACTTCTGATACTTAAAGTACTTTTAAAAAACTTGTACTTAAGTAAAAATCTGTCCTCACTACGTTTACTTGTAACGGAGTAATATTTGACCAGTAGTGTCTGTACTTTTACTCAAGTAAGGAAGTTGTGCACTTTGACCAGCTCTGGGAGTTCGTAACGATGTATCGTTGTATTGATATTCTGAGCACAGCCCTAATACACGTTCTGTACCATCATTGGCGCAGTCTGCTTTATTAGCGCTTTTTTCCGTTCACACTGCTTGAGCTTAAATGCTTTTGTTCTTTATATATTTTGTTTACACAGTTTAATGTTTTCAGCTAAAAAAAAAAAAACTTAAGATATAACGTAAGCTTCTGTATATTGCCTAATCATAAGCTTGTTCAGAAATGAAGACAAACGTTAAAACTTAAAAAATAATGTCTTTCTCGTTAAACGTCATTTTAAATAAACGAATATTACATTTTTATGAGCCCAAATATTTGAATACAATATTTTTTGAAAAATTCCCATCAACTAATTATAATTAGTGCTGTTAAATCGATTTGACACTGGCAGCACTAATTATAATATATATTTTATAAAGGAAAATGATCAGCCGTTATTTCAATCTCTTAGCTAATTGTGTTAGTCAGCTTTTACTTGTAATATGTTGCTATTTGTCCAGACGCATTTGTATCGTATGCATGTGTTCGTATGCATTATAGTGGTTTAAAAATGAATGCACTGTATGTTTTTCTTTTAGTTTTTTTAAGATAAGCACTCAGGATTCAAGGTTTAGAAGTGAATAGCTTATCCGGTGCATTTCTCTCCCACTCCCAAGTCTAATATCTTTCAATAGGAAGCTGAAAGCTCAATAACAAGGTCTGTTAACTGCAGTGTTTAAACTCGTTCGCCGTGGCCGGTTGTCGAGGAGGGGGAGGGATGGGGTTGTTGCCAGGCAACCGTCAGCTCTGGCACGTACCCAGAAGCCTTTGCACCGTCGGATCCGAGCAGAGGTTTTGCCCGTTGGCACCTGCCGTCAGTTAATGGTCACGACATTGAAAGCAAGTGGGCATTTACAGGAAATGAGAAGCTTTACTAGAATAACCACAAACTGCCGGTTCAAGCACACTTGAGCATGTGTGAAATTCAGATTATTAGTACTATTATTATTATTATTGTGCATAGGTGAGTGATTTGTGCACACTTTTTTTTTTTTATTTTTTTTTTTATGTTAATCTTTCTTTAGTGTGTAATGTTGCTGTTTGTATGAAAAAGCTCTTAGTTATTCTCTATTACTGAACTCTGAACTCCCTGAAACACCTCCATTGTATCTTGAGTTTCTTCCGGGAACGAACACGTCACAATATTCCTCCATTTAAATAATTAATACGCAGAATAAAGGGGCGGGCCTGTTTTTTTTTTTTTTTTTGAGCTACAGACACTATCTCCTCAAATCATGAGTCTTGAGGAGAGGTGTGTTGTTGAGATGTGTATATATAAATTGTCATAAAAATTTAACCAGGTCTCGATTCCCAATCCCAGCTCTGGTCACGAATGAGCTCAAACTAGGGGTGTATCGATACATACCACGATACTGAACTCACGATATGATATTATTGCGATACTTCAAGACATGTTAAAAGGTGAACAAAAAATGAACTGTTGATTTTTAAAATGCTAAATTTGTTTTACATTGTGTGTGTAAATGAATAGGCGTGAACTTGGTGCTGGAGACACAATGCACACGACAATAGAGACACCAGAATAACAATATTCATGAGTCTGAAGATGAAAGTACAAAATTATTATTTTAATTATTTACGAATATGCTTTCAATCTTCACTGACTAGATATATTTAAAATAATGTCGGTCAATTTGTACTGGTAACATTAGACATTTGGCATTACCTGGACACACAAATATTACTCCATTGCATTATTATACACTATATTCAACGTAGTTTAATGTAGTACTGACACTAAAACTCTGAAAACTTTCTCACGCAGTAATTATTATTTTGGGTGAACTATCCACGATACATATTGTTGCATTTTTGCATTGCGATATATTGTGCCGCGATATATTGTTACACCCCTAGCTCAAACAAATAAGCGTTATGAGAAAAAGCCCCCCAAAACACAAGCACACATTGGAGTGGATCTGCTGCTGTTTAACAGAGTGACGATCTAAGACTTGTTCATTATTATGGGCTGGATCTGGTCCCAGTCTGCTTGTTTGGCACAGATACAGCAGTCGTAAATCTCCAATATGACACTTATCACCAGGGAATCCAGCAGCCGTTTGACAAACAAGCTCAAAGATGAGCTCTAAAGTCATCTGTGTTTCTGTCTTCACCATCTTTTGCTCAGCTGTCACCATCATTCCCGCAGATGTGAGAGTGAATTTACTCCCTATTTTATGCATTATTAATGTAGCAGTCGGTCGGAGGAATAGACATGCGTTTGAAGAAAACGAGCCATTGTTTCTTAGATTTCATCTGGTCGACCTTTATTACATTTAAGGCCTGGTTTTACAGACAGGGTTTAGATTAAGCAAGGATTAGAGTTTAAATTGAATTAGGACATTTAAGTAGCTTTTATAAACATGCTTTAGAAAAAAAATACATTACTGGTGTGCATCTTGAGACAAAAGAATGGCACTAGGCACATTTCCATTACAGGTTTTTCTTATTTATTTTTTTATAAATGTCAACAAAAAACTATTGCGAAATGGCGCTGTTTCCATTTAAATGATGTTAGCGACTAAAACTTACATTTTAGTAAAAAAAATAAAGTTTTTCCAACTCGCGAGTCATTCCAAAAATCATGGCAACGGACGTTGGTATAGGTTTATGTATATCCAGCCACTGCACTGGCCATTTGTGTGTGTGTGTGTGTGTGTGTGCAGTAATAATGCTCGCTACCTCTTACACTACGTAATACATCATCTGTGACTACATTCAAGACCCAGTTAAAAACATTTCTATTTAACATGCATTTTGGATAATGTTACTATATGTATCCTTTGTGTTTGTAATGTATGTGCCGGTGGCTAAATCTATTGTATTGTAATGTACAATGTAAAGCGACCTTGGGCTTTGGAAAGGCGCTATATAAATAAAACTTCTTCTTATCCAAGCATTAATGTCCAGGAAAGCCTCTTATACTGTGAGCGGCTCATATGAGGAGTTTCTGGTGTTTCTGGTATTTCTGCTTCCAGCTCGTGATTGTGGCGTTTCTTTGACGTTTACAATCCAGTATTCCTGTAATTATTTTGTCTTTTATGAATTTAATAAAGTCTCGTATTCTGTCCAAACACACTGCGTCATCTACGTCAGGCGACTGTAAATCCACAAATACTGTTTCCATTGCAGGTTTGCAAAATATAAATTTTTTCGAATTGCCTGAAAAACCACCTTATGTGAGCGTAAAAACTTTTTTGCGATAAATGGGAGTTTTTGCAAAAATTACGTGTTTCCATTGGGCGCATTTCAATTTGCGCAATTTGAAGGGTAATGGAAACGTGGCTACGGAGTTATTTTAAAGATATGCTTTCAGTTAAAACGGTTCAAACATACATGTTAGTCTGGGACAAGCTTAAGCGTCGTCTGTGAAACCAGGGATAAAAAGTGCATGTCTGAAGCATCTAGATTCTGCAGTACGAGCTAGGGATGGGCGATATATTCTTGTTTTTGATTATACCAGTAAAACACTGACTGAGCACGTATGCTGCGTTCACACCGAACGCGAACTGAGCGTCAAATTCGCTTCTATCGCATCTGGTTGGATGCTTGAACATTTTGAACCCACTCGCGCGTCCAATGCGAGCGTTTGAAGCAAAATAGACGCGCGTTCGAGGCAAGGGCAAGTGCTAGATGGTTGTTTGTTTGCAAGATGGCTGATCGAGAGAGTCACCGCTCTGTATTTGCTCTGTAGAGCAGAACAGAGGCGTAGGGGTCATCGTCGCCGTACTTGCGGACTAGACCCTCCAGAGGCGTACCCAGTTTGGTGAGTTTCACCACTTGCTCCAGGAGCAAGCAGGCTCCTGATTGGTTAAAGGGATACTTCAGGATTTAGCATTAAGCTTTGTATTAGTAGAAAACCTGTAGTATTTTCATGCTTTCCACCCTCATATCCCCCTGATACGAGAGATTCCTATATTTTTTTTGTCTGGAAAAAATCCTCTGACGCAAAAATCGTCATTTTGCGTCATCGGAGGATTTTTTGGCCTAAAGACTACAGCCAGTAGTAGGCGCTGTCCCGCATGTTCTCAGCCCGCCCATAGAGGGTGGGATCTCACTCACAGAATGTACACATAGTGTCAGCCATCTTTTATTTGGAAGCCAAGCTAGCAGGCTCTTGTTCTGTGGAGAAAGCGGAGTAGCAGGGGTTACAAGTTACCATCCTCTTTTTCCCGGACATGTCCGGCCTCGAGATCGTCCAAAATTTGCTTTTTGTTTTTGCTTTCTGCAGTCGCCAATCATTGTTTACATTTGGTGAATCTGAATGTAGTGTTTACATGAACGCTAAACAAGTGATCGGTTGATGTGCGTTTTTACATTGCTAAGAAAATTCCCGCTCCTCCGTGAGAGATTCGAGACCGGTGCGTCTCACAGGTGTCCCTCATCACCGTCCTGCTCGCCACAGTAAACATGATGAATGGCGACTGTAGAACGCAAAAGCCGAATCCCAGACACTTTGGGCGATCTCGTAATCCTGGGCAGACTCATCACGGAGACTCACTAGTAGCCTAGACTTGTTGTTTAACTACTGCGCTCTGTTACCGGTAGGCGTGGCCTCATAGGGCATTCTGGGAGTTGTTGTCTTTCATCCATATGAGCCAAAAATAAATTTTCTGGCTTTTCTCAGTCTAGAAAGCTCCAAATTCAAAAATAATTTCACATTTCTACAACATATAAATGACTCATTTTAAATACACATGAATCTTTCCAGAGCTGAAGTATCCCTTTAACGCGGCGCAAACAGACGCCAAAGTTCAACTCGGTCATCAGACGCAAATTTGCTTCAAACGCGTGTAAGACTGGGAAAAACTGGTTGAAGAGATCGACCTGACCACTGGTCTATGAAACAAAGGATCACACAAGAATATATATGGTTTAATGTGAATGATTATCATTGAGTATTATGTGTAGTATCATTTAAACGGTCTCAGGGTGACTGGTACAACTGTCTCATTCCCAAAGAGTAAAACACAAGGTAACAGAGACACTCATGTAGCCTATTTCTTAATGTCAGGTTTGCAAGTTAAAAAGAATTGTGTTTCTCACACACTCCGAGAGCTAGAGTCTTACACACCACGCAGAATTGAACGATATTATTTGTTGTATTTTCCTGTAAAAAAAAATTTTCATTTGGAATTATTCAGCCTTTATGAGCCAGCAGAAACTTATGCACAAACGCAGATGTGATTAATATTCATGAACCCAAGTGCGGTTTATATTGTTATTAGTAGTAGAATTCGTAGTAGTATTGTTATCATAGTTTTTTACATTTCAAACTTGTAATATTGATTTTAATTATTATCGTAATTATTAATGTGTGATGTTTTTTCAGTACAGTTGCACTATTTAAACATTATCTACATTTTTACAGAAGAAACGTATATCTGTAACTTTCCATTTCTGCGAGAGCTGGTGTTTGGATTTTTGCTTTTTGTTTATTCTTTTATGTAATTGGTATATTATCGGAGCCTATTTGATGATGGGTATGTCTTACGTTATATTAATGTTTGTGTTTCTAAAGCTCTCATGAATGCATGCAGCCATGACTTGTAGCCAAAAACAGTGATGAATGGTATACCGTCATTGATATCGTTATCGCAAAAAAAATACCAGAAAAATATTTTAAATCCATATCGTCCATCCCTCCCTAGTACGAGCATTTTATTATAAGGCGGTCTGACATATTGCTGTGAACTGTGGGTAAGTTATCTCCACTTGGTCGTGACCTCGACAACAATATCTCTATTCTCCACATCATGTTGTCATTTCTTTCCCTGAAGTGCCCTTGTAATTTATCATATCGTGAGATAGTTGGGCGTTATCCAAGTCTACTTGATACTATAATGATCTAGCTTTGTAAATCTAGTTTTAAGTCCCGTTTAGTGTGAGGCCAGTGCTTGTGTGTCTGTAATGTCTTTTCACTCATGAATTAATGATGATTTATCTTCCTGAAATGGCCAGTCAGTCCCTGTTTAACTTCTCAAATCTCTTTGTTTTGTTCCACCAACAGCGCCGGTCCCAAAGGAGACAACATCTATGAATGGAGGTCAACTATTTTAGGACCACCGGGCTCTGTGTATGAAGGAGGCGTCTTTTTCCTTGACATTGCATTTACACCTGACTACCCATTTAAACCCCCCAAGGTAAGAGCAAAGAAAAATGTGGCTTATAAATAAGCATTGCATTTGGTGGATGACCATTATGGGTTTTTAATGATATCTGAAGAGCAGAGCTGCAGTGTGCACTTCTTTTTTGGTGGGGCGTGCATTGAGTAAATGTTGTGTGATCAATATACACACAACCATCATTCAGCCAAATAAAAAATAAATCCATATCTGTCAACAACTAATGAAGTTGCAATCTTCAGCCAATAGGTGGTGAAAAGAGACCAAAGTGAAAATGAGTGCGTGATTGACTCGTTTACTGAACCGGTTCATTCCAAACACTCATTTTTTCAGGAACAAAAAAAATGTCTTTATGAGTGAATTTAATCATTCATTTGATTTGTTCAAACACACCGTTGTGAGAACAGAAACAGAAATGCTGATCACGGATTATTGTTTGGATCTATTTTAGTGGGGATTCAATATTATTGTTGCTTTTTTAAAAATGTATATAAATTGTCAAATTAAATGTAAAAAAATTAAATAAAAAATGATAACATGGGTAATTTATACTAAAATACATGAGTAATTATGGGTAATTCATGTTTAACAAATAAAAAATAATGATTAAACTGCACTTACAGCAGTTATATATTATAATATAGTATAATTATGGGTAATTCATGTTTAACAAATGAAAAATAATGATTAAACTGCACTTACAGCAGTTATATATTATAATATAATATAATTATGTGTAATTCATGTTTAACAAATGAAAAATGATGATTAAACTGCACTAATGAAAATTATTATATATATATATATGTGTATGTATTAGGGCTGTCAAACGATTTTTAAGTTAAATGAAACCATATACACGCATTTTATTTTTGTTTTTTTATATAAATTGTAAAAAATAAATTAAAAAAATGCTGGACTAAAAGGATAACATGGGTAATTTATACAAATCTACATGGATAATTGTGGGTTATTCATGCAAATGTTTTTAAAGAATCTAAAAACTGCAGTTATATGAATTTTATGAATTACATGAAAACGTTACATTCTACTTCCTCCAAATTACAATTGCTAAATTTTGGTTCACATTCAGAAGCTGAATTATTAAATTACATGAAAACGCTGCACAAACCTTCTTCACGGGTCACCTTGTTTTCTATTGGTCCCTTAAGGGACATTTTATTCTCTCTCTTTCCTCCCAGCCCATCAGAAGCATGTGTTTCCCAGAGCCCGTGTGTCTGTCATTGTCCTGTAACACCGCTTTCATGCGCTCTCTAAACTCTGTGTAAAGTAGGATGTTCGTTTGCAGACGGCCACATGCGTTTGTTCTTTGGGCTCTTGTGGGTTTGTAGGTTGTCAGGATGAAGGAAGTTGTTCTGGTGGCAATTAAACTGTCATGAATCTCAAGGCAAGGAATGTCAAGGTCCATTAAAGGTTTGCCCTGAAAGCCTCCGGCACGTACACAGATGTCTCACACACACACACACACACACTAACCCGACCCCTAAACCTAGCCCACACACACACACCGAACATGCTGATGCTTTTTTTACTTCCTGTAGTTCACACAGAGACGCGTTTCCTCCGTATAAGATGTGTTTAGTGTGGCATGACCTCAGATATTAACCAGAGAAAAGACTCCGGTGGGGAATTCACTGTGCTCTGATGCTGTCGCTTGTTTTCTCACATCTGAGATTCAAAGAAATTATTATTACTGCTAAAACACACATAAAATGTGGCACAATTACCCATCTTTCAGGCTGGTTCTTTGTGTAAAGTTGTAACGGATATTGTATACCAACCACAATCTGGCAAATTCATCACTCATTGTCTAGAAACCTAAATGTATTTTTAAACTGCTGAAAGTGTACTTGACTTAGAGGTCTGCTTTAAACTGAAGCCCGAACCCGAAATCATTTAACCCGACCTGACCCGTTAAGCCCGAACCCGAGGTCCGTTTCTCACAGAAATACCTTCTTTTTTTTTCTTTTTTTTTAATAAGCTGTATTTTATGATTGCTTGCAACGATAATTAAACGCATATATACAAATGCTTTTTCACCGAGGCACAGCCCCCCTCAGCACACAATAAAAAAAAGAGAAAAAGCACGGACTTACTAATTATGAAACTTTGCTGTGGTTGAACCGGTGAAACAGTCACAAATTCATCTGGACATCAAACATTAAACTTCAAAACAAAGTTAGCACAACTATTTACATGAATATATCCTTCTCAGTACGTTATGAAGGAAGAGAACAGCATCGACAGTTGATTGTTTTGCGCGCTGTTTCAGTTACAACACCGCAGTTTTGTAAAATGATATTTGATAAAAATTCAAATGATTCAACAGCTATAACGTTATAAGCTATTTTAAAAAAGGGGAGGAGCTGCTCTGTCCCGCCTTTTGCGTTTCAAAGCACTTCAGTGGGCCTTTAACTACAGGTGAAACTCGAAAAATTTGAATATCGTGCAAAAGTTATAATTTTGATGCTTACGGCTTACAGCTTATGAAAACCCCAAATTCAAAATCTCAGAAAATTTGAATATGACATGAAATCAATAAAAAAAAGGGTTTTAAATACAGAAATGTCGGCCCTCTGAACAGTACAATCATGCATATGTATATAGTTGCATATACTAAATATAGTAGGTTCACCCTTTAATTTCAATTACTGAAATACATGAACTTTTGCACGATATTCACATTTTTCGAGTTTCACCTGTATAACCCTGGATAGTGGTTAGCATGCATCAACTGATAACATGGTGCACTAATGTCCTCACAAATTAAAAGTAGCAAAAGACTTCAATCCTGTCAGCCTCCCAGTTATTCCCTCGTCCTCTCCCAGGTTACGTTCCGCACGAGGATCTACCACTGTAACATCAACAGTCAGGGCGTGATCTGCCTGGACATCCTGAAGGACAACTGGAGTCCGGCTCTCACCATCTCTAAGGTGCTGCTGTCCATCTGCTCTCTCCTCACAGACTGTAACCCAGGTGAGACTCAGACACTCAACCCTCCACACACACTTTTGCAGTAGAATCGCCATTGGCTAGTACTTTTTTTTAATTTTTTTAGTTTACTCTGTCAAAAGTTTGGAAACTTTACTGTTTTTGGAACTGCTCACCAAGGCTGCATTTATTTGAGCAAAAATACAGTAAAAACCATAATCTTGTGAAATACAATTAGCATTTAAAATAGATGTTTCCCATGTGAATATATATTTAAGATTTCTGTGATCAAAGCTGAATTTTCAGCATCTTTACTCCTGTCTTCAGTGTCACATGATCAGTCAGAAATCAATGTTGAAAAAAGTTTTTGCTCTTTTTTTCAGGATTCTTTGAATGGAAAGTTCAACAGCATTTATTTGTTTAGTTTGATAAAAATGCATCCTTGATTAATAATGTTAATTTCTCTCTTTTTAAACAGCAAAAACAACTTTTCAACATTTATAAGAATCATAAATGTTTCTTGAGCATCAAATCATCATATTAGAAGGATCATGTGACACTGAAGACTGGAGTAATGATGCTGAAAATTCAGCATTAATAGCAGGAATAAATTACTTTATAACATAAATTCACACATAAAACACTGAAATAATATTAGGGATGCGCCGATATGAAAATCTAGCCCGATACCGATAATTCTTTATATTTGAAAGCCGATAACCGATATATTGGCCGATAAATCTAAATACATTTTTAATATAATTTGAGAGCCTGATTACAAAAACAAGTCTCACCATTAAAAGCCATGTCACATAATGCACACAGCTATAATGTTCTCATTATAATTTTTATATAGCCTATATGACAGACTTGCAGTGCACATGTTGAACTTTACAGTATTTTTCTTTATTGAAGTGATTCCAATCATATTTTAAGAAATTCAAAACCATCACGTTGAACATCTGAAGTGTGAAGAAAATAATCCATTATTTATCAGCTTTAATATATCAGCCAAATTTTCTTATTGTGCCGATAAAGATAACATAAAAAAAAATCAATACAACATAAAATCAACACTGGCAACATATTGTGCATCCCTTAATAATATTTCTGTTTTTACGGTGTTCTTGTTTAAATAAATGCAGCCTCGGTTGAGTATAAGAGATGTCTTTCAAAACCATCTTTTTTTTTTTTTTATGTTTCCAAACTTTTGCCACACGTTAGGTGTGTGTTCCAATCATTAACCCCAAGTGTAAGCAGTAGTTTAGCCCGTAAGTAGCAGATAAAGTGTTTTTCTGACGAATGTTCTGGTGTCCGCAGCGGATCCTCTGGTTGGGAGCATCGCCACACAGTACTTGACCAACAGAACAGAACATGACAGAATAGCTAAACAGTGGACGAAGAGATACGCCACATAAAGCGTGCGCCCGGTATCACCCCTCTCCTCGACACACACACACACACACACACACACACACACACACACACACTATACCCCCCCCCCTCAGCCCTTCTGTGCCTCTACCTCTCCCCGTCTGCTGAAAGCACACACACACCAAGTGCAACAATAGATCTGGCCCTTCTTCCTTCAAACTTCCTGTAGACCTTTCTGTGAAGAAAACTGTCCTTTTGTTCCTTGTTGACTTGAAAGTTTCTTTTTATACAAAGAGTAGATTGGGACTTTATTTTCCAATTATCTGAATGTTTGAATTACCTTACTGTAGGTGAAAAGGAATATTATTGTTATTATTATTATTATTATTATTATTATTGTCCTTCAACTTAATGTAAGTATATCCTTTCTTTTTAAGTGGCATCAGGAACAAATACAGCTTATGAACTATTTGTTTTTCTCATCACTGTATAGTGTATTTCTTTTTTTCCTCTCCTCTCTCTCCTTTTGTTAGAAGTCAGTACAAATTTCCATGCATGTAACCGGATGTCGGATCGCATCCATTCAGCTCCAAACTTTGCCCTCTTGTTTTGTTTGTATGTATTTTTTAAACTCAAAGTCATGGCAGCCACTCGACGATAGGTTTGCTTGTGAATTAAAAAAAATAAAAAAATAATAAAAAAAAGACGTGTACATATTGCTACATGCCACCTCTGGCCAATGGACTGTTGTGCACTTGCTTCATGAAAAACACCATTAATAAACACTGTGGCTGAATTGTCGTTTACTGTATGTAGTGTCATATATTCAGTGCATGTGTTTTCAGTTTGACCTTTCTCTCTAGTGTTACGCTTGACTTCCTGTGCTTCTGTCACAAGCGGTTTAACATCACGCTGCAAAATTGGTTTTCTTTAATAAAATAAACTAGTAGTGATGCCCTGATATGTTTGCCTGAATGATATCTGGATTATCGGCATTGGCTGATCAAAAGTGTAGAATAGTGTGTATAATAACTTGTTTAAAGTCAGCAATTACACTATTCTTAGTATTTGCATGCTTCTCATATTTGGCATTCGCTGTCCTGCTCTCTTGATTTGGACAAAAAATGTAACAAAAAATTTGCAGATTTAGTTTGATTTTTATGGTACACAGACACACATGGATAAAAAAACAGCATTTTATCTTATGCATTTCTACTTGTTTTATCTAATAAATGTGTCATGCAAGAGCTCTGGTTTGTACAGTAGTGACCGAAAGTGAAATCCAGATGGGATATTCATTTTTTAATGGGCCTATACGTTTCATCAAACATGATATATATATATATATATATATACTACCGGTCAAAAGTTCGGGGTCAGTAAGATTTTATGTTTTTAAATTTGTAATTATTTATAATTTACTGTTATTACTGTAGTAAGTACATGTATTGACGTGTAACTATGTCACCTTAAAATAAAGTGCCAACTTGTGTTCTTCCATCATAAAAAATAAATAAAAATAAAACGATTATGTACACTACCGGTCAAAAGTTCGGGGTCAGTAAGATTTTTTATGTTTTTAAATGAAGTCTCTTCTGCTCACCAAGGCTGCAATTATTTGATAAAAAAAATAAAAAATAAACAGTAATATTGTGAAATATTATTACAATTTAAAACAGCGGTTTTCTATGTGAATATACAGTGAAGTGTAATTTATTCCTGTGATCAAAGCTGAATTTATCATCATCATTACTCCAGTATTCAGTGTCACATTTTTTAAATTATTATAATATGATGCTCAAGAAACATTTATGATTATTATCCATGTTGAAAACATTTTTTACATTTTTATTTCAGGATTCTTTGATGAATAGAAAGTTCAAAAGAACAGCATTGATCTGAAATGGAAAGCTTTTGTAACATTAATCACTACCATTCAAAAGTTTGGGGTCAGTAAAAATTTATTTTTTATTTTTGGGGGAAAGAAATTAGAAAATACTTTTATTCATCAAGGATGAGTTAAATTGATCAAAAGTTACAGTAAAGACATTTATAATGTTAGAAAAGATTATATTTTAAATAAATGCTGTTCTTTTGAACTTTCTATTCATCAAAGAATCCTGAAATAAAAATGTAAAAAACTGTTTTCAACATGGATAATAATCATAAATGTTTCTTGAGCATCATATTATAATAATTTCATATTATAATAATTTTAAAAAATGTGACACTGAAGACTGGAGTAATGATGCTGTAAATTCAGCTTTGATCACAGGAATAAATTACACTTCACTATATATTCACATAGAAAACCGCTGTTTTAAATTGTAATAATATTTCACAATATTACTGTTTATTTTTTATTTTTTTTATCAAATAATTGCAGCCTTGGTGAGCAGAAGAGACTTCATTTAAAAACATAAAAAATCTTACTGACCCCGAACTTTTGACCGGTAGTGTACATAATCGTTTTATTTTTATTTATTTTTTATGATGGAAGAACACAAGTTGGCACTTTATTTTAAGGTGACATAGTTACACGTCAATACATGTACTTACTACAGTAATAACAGTAAACTAGAAAAAGTTCGTCGAGACAAACTTTAAGTTGGCTTGTGAAAGTTTGGACCAATAAGTTTGAAGAAGTTTAAAGAAGTTTAAAGTTTAATTAGTTTATAGTTTAGTAAGAAAGAAAGAAAGATAGATTAGTTAGAAAGAAAGAAAAAAAGATTAGTAAGAAAGAAAGAAAGATAGATTAGTTAGAAAGAAAGAAAGAAAGAAAGATAGATTAGTTAGAAAGAAAGAAAGAAAGAAATATAGATAAGTTAGAAAGAAAGAAAGAAAAAAAGATTAGTTAGAAAGAAAGAAAGAAAGATAGATTAGTTAGAAAAAAGAAAGAAAAAAAGATTAGTAAGAAAGAAAGAAAGATAGATTAGTTAGAAAGAAAGAAAGAAAGAGATTAGTTAGAAAGAAAGATAGATTAGTAAGAAAGAAAGAAAGAAAGAAATATAGATAAGTTAGAAAGAAAGAAAGATAGATTAGTTAGAAAGAAAGAAAAAAAGATTAGTAAGAAAGAAAGATAAATTAGTAAGAAAGAAAGAAAGATTGATTAGTAAGAAAGATAGAAAGATAGATAGATTAGTTAGAAAGAAAGAAAAAAAGATTAGTGAGAAAGAAAGAAAGAAAGAAAGAAAGAAAGAAAGAAAGATTAGTTAGAAAGAAAGAAAGAAAGAAAGATTAGTTAGAAAGAAAAAAGGAAAGAAAGATAGATTAGTAAGAAAGAAAGAAAGAAAGATAAATTAGTAAGAAAGAAAGAAAGATTGAATAGTAAGAAAGATAGAAAGATAGATAGATTAGTTAGAAAGAAAGAAAGAAAAAGAGATTAGTGAGAAAGAAAGATAGATTAGTTAGAAAGAAAGAAAGAAAGAAAGAAAGAAAGAAAGAAAGTTAATTAAAAAGAAAGAAAGAAAGAAAGATAGATTAGGTAGAAAGAAAGATAGAAAGATAGATAGATTAGTTAGAAAGAAAAAGAAAGAGTTTTTATTTAGAAAGAAAGAAAGATAGATTAGTTAGAAAGAAAGAAAGAAAGAAAGAAAGAAAGAAAGAAAGAAAGAAAGAAAGTTAATTAAAAAGAAAGAAAGAAAGATAGATTAGGTAGAAAGAAAGATAGAAAGATAGATAGATTAGTTAGAAAGAAAGAAAGAAAGTTAATTAAAGAGAAAGAAAGAAAGATTAGTTAGAAAGATAGATTAGTTAGAAAGAAAGAAAGAAAAAAAGATTAGTAAGAAAGAAAGATAGATTAGTTAGAAAGAAAGAAAGAAAGAAAGAAAGAAAGAAAGAGAAAGAGAAAGAGAAAGAGAAAGAAAAAAAAGAAATATAGATAAGTTAGAAAGAAAGAAAGATAGATTAGTTAGAAAGAAAGAAAGATGGATTAGTTAGAAAGAAAGAAAAAAGATTAGTTAGAAAGAAAGAAAGAAAGAAAGATAGATTAGTTAGAAAGAAAGAAAGAAAGAAAGAGATTAGTTAGAAAGAAAAAGAAAGATAGATTAGTTAGAAAGAAAGAAAGATAGATTAGTTAGAAAGAAAGAAAGAAAGAAAGAAAGTTAATTAAAAAGAAACAAAGAAAGATTAGTTAGAAAGATAGATTAGTTAGAAAGAAAGAAAGAAAAAAAGATTAGTAAGAAAGAAAGAAAGAAAGAAAGATAGATTAGTTAGAAAGAAAGAAAAAAAGATTAGTTAGAAAGAAAGAAACATAGATTAGTTAGAAAAAAGAAAGAAAAAAAGATTAGTAAGAAAGAAAGATAGATTAGTTAGAAAGAAAAAAGGAAAGAAAGATAGATTAGTAAGAAAGAAAGAAAGAAAAAAAGATTAGTGAGAAAGAAAGATAGATTAGTTAGAAAGAAAGAAAGAAAGATTAGTTAGTAAGAAAAAGAAAGATAGATTAGTTAGAAAGAAAGAAAGATAAATTAGTTAGAAAGAAAGAAAGAAAGAAAGATTAGTGAGAAAGAAAGATAGATTAGTTAGAAAGAAAGAAAGAAAGATTAGTTAGTAAGAAAAAGAAAGATAGATTAGTTAGAAAGAAAGAAAGATAAATTAGTTAGAAAGAAAGAAAGAAAGAATGAAAGAAAGAAAGTTAATTAAAAAGAAAGAAAGAAAGATAGATTAGGTAGAAAGAAAGATAGAAAGATAGATAGATTAGTTAGAAAGAAAGAAAGTTAATTAAAAAGAAAGAAAGAAAGATTAGTTAGAAAGATAGATTAGTTAGAAAGAAAGAAAGAAAAAAAGATTAGTAAGAAAGAAAGATAGATTAGTTAGAAAGAAAGAAAGAAAGAAAGAAAGAAAGAAAGAGAAAGAAAGAAAGAAATATAGATAAGTTAGAAAGAAAGAAAGATAGATTAGTTAGAAAGAAAGAAAGATGGATTAGTTAGAAAGAAAGAAAAAAGATTAGTTAGAAAGAAAGAAAGATAGATTAGTTAGAAAGAAAAAAGGAAAGAAAGATAGATTAGTAAGAAAGAAAGGAAGAAAGATAGATTAGTGAGATAGATAGATTAGTTAGAAAGAAAGAAAGAAAAAAGATTAGTGAGAAAGAAAGATAGATTAGTTAGAGAGAAAGAAAGATGGATTAGTTAGAAAGAAAGAAAAAAAGATTAGTAAGAAAGAAAGAAAGATAGATTAGTTAGAAAGAAAAAAGGAAAGAAAGATAGATTAGTAAGAAAGAAAGGAAGAAAGATAGATTAGTGAGATAGATAGATTAGTTAGAAAGAAAGAAAGAAAAAAGATTAGTGAGAAAGAAAGATAGATTAGTTAGAAAGAAAGAGATTAGTTAGAAAGAAAAAGAAAGATAGATTAGTTAGAAAGAAAGAAAGATAGATTAGTTAGCAAGAAAGAAAGATAGATTAGTTAGAAAGAAAGAAAGAAAGATAATTAAAAAGAAAAAAAGAAATATAGATTAGGTAGAAAGAAAGATAGATAGATTAGTTAGAAAGAAAGAAAGAAAAAAAGTTAATTAAAAAGAAAGAAAGAAAGATTAGTTAGAAGGATAGATTAGTTAGAAAGAAAGAAAGAAAGAAAAAAAGATTAGTAAGAAAGAAAGATAGATTAGTTAGTTAGAAAGAAAGAAAGAAAGAAAGAAAGAAATATAGATAAGTTAGAAAGAAAGAAAGATAGATTAGTTAGAAAGAAAGAAAAAAAAGATTAGTTAGAAAGAAAGAATGAAAGATAGATAGATTAGTTAGAAAAAAAGAAAGAAAAAAAGATTAGTAAGAAAGAAAGAAAGATAGATTAGTTAGAAAGAAAAAAGGAAAGAAAGATATATTAGTAAGAAAGAAAGAAAGAAAGATAGATTAGTGAGAAAGATAGATTAGTTAGAAAGAAAGAAAGAAAGATAGATTAGTTAGAAAGAAAAAGAAAGATAGATTAGTTAGAAAGAAAGATAGATTAGTTAGAAAGAAAGAAAGAAATAAAGTTAATTAAAAAGAAAGAAAGAAAGAAAGATAGATAGATTAGTTAGAAAGAAAGAAAGAAAAAAAGATTAGTAAGAAAGAAAGAAAGATTAGTTAGAAAGAAAGAAAGATAGATTAGTTACAAAGAAAAAGAAAGATAGATTAGTTAGAAAGAAAGAAAGATAGATTGGTTAGAAAGAAAGAAAGAAAGAAAGTAAATTAAAAAGAAAGAAAGAAAGAAAGATTAGTTAGAAAGATAGATTAGTTAGAAAGAAAGAAAGAAAAAAATATTAGTAAGAAAGAAAGATAGATTAGTTAGAAAGAAAGAAAGAAAGATAGATTAGTAAGAAAGAAAGAAAGATTAGTTAGAAAGAAAGAAAGATAGATTAGTTAGAAAGAAAAAGAAAGATAGATCAGTTAGAAAGAAAGAAAGATAGATTAGTTAGAAAGAAAGAAAGAAAGTTAATTAAAAAGAAAGAAAGAAAGTAAGATAGATTAGTTAGAAAGAAAGAAATATAGATTAGAAAGAAAGAAAGATAGATTAGTTAGAAAGAAAGATAGATTAGTTAGAAAGAAAGATAAATTAGTTAGAAAGAAAGATAGATTAGTTAAAAAACAAAGAAAGAGATTTGTTAGAAAGAAAGATAGATTAGTTAGAAAGATAGATTAGTTAGAAAGAAAGATAGATTAGTTAGAAAGAAAGATAACTTAGTTAGAAATAAAGAAAGATAGATTATTTAAAAAACAAAGAAAGATGGATTTGATAGAAAGAAAGATAGATTAGCTAGAAAGATAGATTAGTTAGAAAAAAAGAAAGATAGATTAGTTAGAAAGAAAGAAATATAAATTAGTTAGAAAGTAAGATAGATTAGTTAGAAAGAAAGATAGATTAGTTAGAAAGAAAGAAAGATAGATTAGTTAGAAAGATAGATAGATAAGTTAGAAAGAAAGAAAGAAAGATTAGTTAGAAAGAAAGAAAGATAGATTGGTTAGAAAGAAAGAAAGATTAGTTAGAAAGAAAGATAGATAGATTAGTTAGAAAGAAAAAAGATAGATTAGTTAGAAAGAAAGAAAGTAAGAAAGAAAGAAAGAAAGATTGGTTACAAAGAAAGATAGATTAGTTAGAAAGATAGAAAGAAAGATAGATTAGTTAGAAAGAAAGAAACATAGATTAGTTAGAAAGAAAGAAAGAAAGAAAGAAAGATAGATTAGTTAGAAAGAAAGAAAGATTAGTTAGTTAGAAAGAAAGAAAGATAGATTAGTTAGAAAGAAAGATAGATTAGTTAGAAAGATAGATAGATAGATAGATTAGTTAGAAAGAAAGAAAGATAGAATAGTTAAAAAGAAAGATAGATAGATTAGTTAGAAAGAAAGATAGATTAGTTAGAAAGATAGATTAGTTAGAAAGATAGATAGATAGATAGATTAGTTAGAAAGAAAGAAAGATAGATTAGTTAGAAAGAAAGATAGATAGATTAGTTAGAAAGAAAGATAGATTAGTTAGAAAGAAAGAAAGAAAGATAGATTAGTTAGAAAGAATGAAAAAAGAAAGAAAGAAAGAAAGAAAGATTGGTTAGAAAGAAAGATAGATTAGTTAGTAAGAAAGATATAAAGAAAGATGGATTAGTTAGAAAGAAAGAAACATAGATTAGTTAGAAAGAAAGAAAGAAAGAAAGATAGATTAGTTAGAAAGACTAGTTAGTTAGAAAGAAAGAGATAGATTAGTTAGAAAGAAAGATAGATAGATAGATAGATAGATAGATAGATAGATAGATAGATAGATAGATAGATAGATAGATAGATTAGTTAGAAAGAAAGAAAGATAGATTAGTTAGAAAGAAAGAAAGATATATTAGTTAGAAAGAAAGATAGATAGATTAGTTAGAAAAAAAAGATAGATTAGTTAGAAAGAAAGAAAGATAGATTAGTTAGAAAGAAAGATAGACAGATTAGTTAGAAAGAAAGAAAGATTAGTTAGAAAGAAAGAAAGAATGATAGATTGGTTAGAAAGAAAGAAAGATAGATTAGTAAGAAAGAAAGAAAGGAATAAAGAACGATAGATTAGTTAGAAATAAAGATAAAGTAGTTAGAAAGAAAGATAGATAGATTAGTTAGAAAGAAAGATAGATAGATAGATTAGTTAGAAAGAAAGATAGATTATTTAGAAAGAAAGAAAGATAGATTAGTTAGAAAGAAAGAAAGATTAGTTAGAAAGAAAGAAAGATTAGTTAGAAAGAAAGATAGATAGATTAGTTAGAAAGAAAAAAAGAAAGAAAGAAAGAAAGAAAAATTGGTTAGAAAGAAAGATAGATTAGTTTGAAAGATAGAGATTAGTTAGAAAGAAAGAAAAGATTAGTTAGAATGAAAGAAAGATAGATAGATTAGTTAGAAAGAAAGAAAGATAGATAGATTAGTTAGAAAGAAAGAAAGATTAGTTAGAAAGAAAAAAGATAGATTAGTTAGAAAGAAAGAATAAAAGAAAGTAAGAAAGAAATAATGAAAGATTGGTTAGAAAGAAAGAGATTAGTTAGAAAGATAGATAGATTAGTTAGAAAGAAAGAAAAGTTAGAATGAAAGAAAGATAGAGTAGTTAGAAAGAAAGAAAGATAGATAGATTAGTTAGAAAGTAAGGTAGATTAGTTAGAAAGAAAGATAGATTAGTTAGAAAGAAGAAAGATAGAATAGTTAGAAAGAAAGAAAGATTAGTTAGAAAGAAAGAAAGATAGATCAGTTAGCAAGAAAGAAATATTAGTTAGAAAGAAAGAAAGATTAGTTTGAAAGAAAGAAAGATTAGTTTGAAAGAAAGATAGATTAGTAAGAAAGAAAGAAATAAAGAAAGATTAGGTAGAAAGAAAGAAAGATTAGTTAGAAAGAAAGAAAGATAAGTTAGAAAGATAGATAGATAGATAGATAGATAGATAGATAGATAGATAGATAGATAGATAGATAGATAGATAGATAGATAGATAAAGTTCATTAGTACATATAGAATGGTAGTTTAATTGAATCTAGGGCTTCAGGGAGTTTAGATTTGAGTTTATTTGGTGTCCACTGCTGGGCCACCGTAGTCTTGGCTCAATTTGAACTGTTGCAATGAAAGTCAATGGGATTTTTATGATTTTTAATATTAATTTTTAAGAAATCTGAAAGTCAAATCAGTTTGAAAAGATATAGCACACCGAGTCAGAACAGTCTGAAGGTCTGACCCGAGTTTGGAGTTTGTAGAGTTAAAGCTCTAGGACGAGTTAGAGTCAGAATTTTTTGGGTAAGAAAAATAAGAAGAAGAAGAAGAAGAAGAATAATAACTAGAAAAAGTTCGTCGAGACAAACTTTAAGTTGGCTTGTGAAAGTTTGGACCAATAAGTTTGAAGAAGTTTAAAGAAGTTTAAAGTTTAATTAGTTTATAGTTTAGTAAGAAAGAAAGAAAGATAGATTAGTTAGAAAGAAAGAAAAAAAGATTAGTAAGAAAGAAAGAAAGATAGATTAGTTAGAAAGAAAGAAAGAAAGAAAGATAGATTAGTTAGAAAGAAAGATAGATTAGTAAGAAAGAAAGAAAGAAAGAAATATAGATAAGTTAGAAAGAAAGAAAGAAAAAAAAGATTAGTTAGAAAGAAAGAAAGAAAGATAGATTAGTTAGAAAAAAGAAAGAAAAAAAGATTAGTAAGAAAGAAAGAAAGATAGATTAGTTAGAAAGAAAGAAAGAAAGAGATTAGTTAGAAAGAAAGATAGATTAGTAAGAAAGAAAGAAAGAAAGAAATATAGATAAGTTAGAAAGAAAGAAAGATAGATTAGTTAGAAAGAAAGAAAAAAAGATTAGTAAGAAAGAAAGAAAGAAAGATAAATTAGTAAGAAAGAAAGAAAGATTGATTAGTAAGAAAGATAGAAAGATAGATAGATTAGTTAGAAAGAAAGAAAAAAAGATTAGTGAGAAAGAAAGAAAGAAAGAAAGAAAGAAAGATAGATTAGTTAGAAAGAAAGAAAGAAAGAAAGATTAGTTAGAAAGAAAAAAGGAAAGAAAGATAGATTAGTAAGAAAGAAAGAAAGAAAGATAAATTAGTAAGAAAGAAAGAAAGATTGATTAGTAAGAAAGATAGAAAGATAGATAGATTAGTTAGAAAGAAAGAAAGAAAAAGAGATTAGTGAGAAAGAAAGATAGATTAGTTAGAAAGAAAGAAAGAAAGAAAGAAAGTTAATTAAAAAGAAAGAAAGAAAGAAAGATAGATTAGGTAGAAAGAAAGATAGAAAGATAGATAGATTAGTTAGAAAGAAAAAGAAAGAGTTTTTATTTAGAAAGAAAGAAAGATAGATTAGTTAGAAAGAAAGAAAGAAAGAAAGAAAGAAAGAAAGAAAGTTAATTAAAAAGAAAGAAAGAAAGATAGATTAGGTAGAAAGAAAGATAGAAAGATAGATAGATTAGTTAGAAAGAAAGAAAGAAAGTTAATTAAAGAGAAAGAAAGAAAGATTAGTTAGAAAGATAGATTAGTTAGAAAGAAAGAAAGAAAAAAAGATTAGTAAGAAAGAAAGATAGATTAGTTAGAAAGAAAGAAAGAAAGAAAGAAAGAAAGAAAGAGAAAGAGAAAGAGAAAGAGAAAGAAAGAAAGAAATATAGATAAGTTAGAAAGAAAGAAAGATAGATTAGTTAGAAAGAAAGAAAGATGGATTAGTTAGAAAGAAAGAAAAAAGATTAGTTAGAAAGAAAGAAAGAAAGAAAGATAGATTAGTTAGAAAGAAAGAAAGAAAGAAAGAGATTAGTTAGAAAGAAAAAGAAAGATAGATTAGTTAGAAAGAAAGAAAGATAGATTAGTTCGAAAGAAAGAAAGAAAGAAAGAAAGTTAATTAAAAAGAAACAAAGAAAGATTAGTTAGAAAGATAGATTAGTTAGAAAGAAAGAAAGAAAAAAAGATTAGTAAGAAAGAAAGAAAGAAAGAAAGATAGATTAGTTAGAAAGAAAGAAAAAAAGATTAGTTAGAAAGAAAGAAACATAGATTAGTTAGAAAAAAGAAAGAAAAAAAGATTAGTAAGAAAGAAAGATAGATTAGTTAGAAAGAAAAAAGGAAAGAAAGATAGATTAGTAAGAAAGAAAGAAAGAAAAAAAGATTAGTGAGAAAGAAAGATAGATTAGTTAGAAAGAAAGAAAGAAAGATTAGTTAGTAAGAAAAAGAAAGATAGATTAGTTAGAAAGAAAGAAAGATAAATTAGTTAGAAAGAAAGAAAGAAAGAAAGATTAGTGAGAAAGAAAGATAGATTAGTTAGAAAGAAAGAAAGAAAGATTAGTTAGTAAGAAAAAGAAAGATAGATTAGTTAGAAAGAAAGAAAGATAAATTAGTTAGAAAGAAAGAAAGAAAGAAAGAAAGAAAGAAAGAAAGTTAATTAAAAAGAAAGAAAGAAAGATAGATTAGGTAGAAAGAAAGATAGAAAGATAGATAGATTAGTTAGAAAGAAAGAAAGTTAATTAAAAAGAAAGAAAGAAAGATTAGTTAGAAAGATAGATTAGTTAGAAAGAAAGAAAGAAAAAAAGATTAGTAAGAAAGAAAGATAGATTAGTTAGAAAGAAAGAAAGAAAGAAAGAAAGAAAGAGAAAGAAAGAAAGAAATATAGATAAGTTAGAAAGAAAGAAAGATAGATTAGTTAGAAAGAAAGAAAGATGGATTAGTTAGAAAGAAAGAAAAAAGATTAGTTAGAAAGAAAGAAAGATAGATTAGTTAGAAAGAAAAAAGGAAAGAAAGATAGATTAGTAAGAAAGAAAGGAAGAAAGATAGATTAGTGAGATAGATAGATTAGTTAGAAAGAAAGAAAGAAAAAAGATTAGTGAGAAAGAAAGATAGATTAGTTAGAGAGAAAGAAAGATGGATTAGTTAGAAAGAAAGAAAAAAAGATTAGTAAGAAAGAAAGAAAGATAGATTAGTTAGAAAGAAAAAAGGAAAGAAAGATAGATTAGTAAGAAAGAAAGGAAGAAAGATAGATTAGTGAGATAGATAGATTAGTTAGAAAGAAAGAAAGAAAGATAGATTAGTTAGAAAGAAAGAAAGATAGATTAGTTAGAAAGAAAGAAAAAAAAGATTAGTTAGAAAGAAAGAATGAAAGATAGATTAGTTAGAAAAAAAGAAAGAAAAAAAGATTAGTAAGAAAGAAAGAAAGATAGATTAGTTAGAAAGAAAAAAGGAAAGAAAGATATATTAGTAAGAAAGAAAGAAAGAAAGATAGATTAGTGAGAAAGATAGATTAGTTAGAAAGAAAGAAAGAAAGATAGATTAGTTAGAAAGAAAAAGAAAGATAGATTAGTTAGAAAGAAAGATAGATTAGTTAGAAAGAAAGAAATAAATAAAGTTAATTAAAAAGAAAGAAAGAAAGAAAGATAGATAGATTAGTTAGAAAGAAAGAAAGAAAAAAAGATTAGTAAGAAAGAAAGAAAGATTAGTTAGAAAGAAAGAAAGATAGATTAGTTACAAAGAAAAAGAAAGATAGATTAGTTAGAAAGAAAGAAAGATAGATTGGTTAGAAAGAAAGAAAGAAAGAAAGTTAATTAAAAAGAAAGAAAGAAAGAAAGATTAGTTAGAAAGATAGATTAGTTAGAAAGAAAGAAAGAAAAAAATATTAGTAAGAAAGAAAGATAGATTAGTTAGAAAGAAAGAAAGAAAGATAGATTAGTAAGAAAGAAAGAAAGATTAGTTAGAAAGAAAGAAAGATAGATTAGTTAGAAAGAAAAAGAAAGATAGATCAGTTAGAAAGAAAGAAAGATAGATTAGTTAGAAAGAAAGAAAGAAAGTTAATTAAAAAGAAAGAAAGTAAGATAGATTAGTTAGAAAGAAAGAAATATAGATTAGAAAGAAAGAAAGATAGATTAGTTAGAAAGAAAGATAGATTAGTTAGAAAGAAAGATAAATTAGTTAGAAAGAAAGATAGATTAGTTAAAAAACAAAGAAAGAGATTTGTTAGAAAGAAAGATAGATTAGTTAGAAAGATAGATTAGTTAGAAAGAAAGATAGATTAGTTAGAAAGAAAGATAACTTAGTTAGAAATAAAGAAAGATAGATTATTTAAAAAACAAAGAAAGATGGATTTGATAGAAAGAAAGATAGATTAGCTAGAAAGATAGATTAGTTAGAAAAAAAGAAAGATAGATTAGTTAGAAAGAAAGAAATATAAATTAGTTAGAAAGTAAGATAGATTAGTTAGAAAGAAAGATAGATTAGTTAGAAAGAAAGAAAGATAGATTAGTTAGAAAGATAGATAGATAAGTTAGAAAGAAAGAAAGAAAGATTAGTTAGAAAGAAAGAAAGATAGATTGGTTAGAAAGAAAGAAAGATTAGTTAGAAAGAAAGATAGATAGATTAGTTAGAAAGAAAAAAGATAGATTAGTTAGAAAGAAAGAAAGTAAGAAAGAAAGAAAGAAAGATTGGTTACAAAGAAAGATAGATTAGTTAGAAAGATAGAAAGAAAGATAGATTAGTTAGAAAGAAAGAAACATAGATTAGTTAGAAAGAAAGAAAGAAAGAAAGATAGATTAGTTAGAAAGAAAGAAAGATTAGTTAGTTAGAAAGAAAGAAAGATAGATTAGTTAGAAAGAAAGATAGATTAGTTAGAAAGATAGATAGATAGATAGATTAGTTAGAAAGAAAGAAAGATAGATTAGTTAAAAAGAAAGATAGATAGATTAGTTAGAAAGAAAGAAAGATAGATTAGTTAGAAAGAAAGATAGATAGATTAGTTAGAAAGAAAGATAGATTAGTTAGAAAGAAAGAAAGATAGATTAGTTAGAAAGAATGAAAAAAGAAAGAAAGAAAGAAAGATTGGTTAGAAAGATAGATTAGTTAGTAAGAAAGATATAAAGAAAGATGGATTAGTTAGAAAGAAAGAAACATAGATTAGTTAGAAAGACTAGTTAGTTAGAAAGAAAGAGATAGATTAGTTAGAAAGAAAGATAGATAGATAGATAGATTAGTTAGAAAGAAAGAAAGATAGATTAGTTAGAAAGAAAGAAAGAAAGATATATTAGTTAGAAAGAAAGATAGATAGATTAGTTAGAAAAAAAAGATAGATTAGTTAGAAAGAAAGAAAGATAGATTAGTTAGAAAGAAAGAAATATAAATTAGTTAGAAAGTAAGATAGATTAGTTAGAAAGAAAGAAAGATAGATTAGTTAGAAAGATAGATAGATAAGTTAGAAAGAAAGAAAGAAAGATTAGTTAGAAAGAAAGAAAGATAGATTGGTTAGAAAGAAAGAAAGATTAGTTAGAAAGAAAGATAGATAGATTAGTTAGAAAGAAAAAAGATAGATTAGTTAGAAAGAAAGAAAGTAAGAAAGAAAGAAAGAAAGATTGGTTACAAAGAAAGATAGATTAGTTAGAAAGATAGAAAGAAAGATAGATTAGTTAGAAAGAAAGAAACATAGATTAGTTAGAAAGAAAGAAAGAAAGATAGATTAGTTAGAAAGAAAGAAAGATTAGTTAGTTAGAAAGAAAGAAAGATAGATTAGTTAGAAAGAAAGATAGATTAGTTAGAAAGATAGATAGATAGATAGATTAGTTAGAAAGAAAGAAAGATAGATTAGTTAAAAAGAAAGATAGATAGATTAGTTAGAAAGAAAGATAGATTAGTTAGAAAGATAGATAGATAGATAGATAGATAGATAGATTAGTTAGAAAGAAAGAAAGATAGATTAGTTAGAAAGAAAGATAGATAGATTAGTTAGAAAGAAAGATAGATTAGTTAGAAAGAAAGAAAGAAAGATAGATTAGTTAGAAAGAATGAAAAAAGAAAGAAAGAAAGATTGGTTAGAAAGAAAGATAGATTAGTTAGTAAGAAAGATATAAAGAAAGATGGATTAGTTAGAAAGAAAGAAACAGATTAGTTAGAAAGAAAGAAAGAAAGAAAGATAGATTAGTTAGAAAGACTAGTTAGTTAGAAAGAAAGAGATAGATTAGTTAGAAAGAAAGATAGATAGATAGATAGATAGATAGATAGATAGTAGGGGTGGCACGGTTCACAAAACCCACGGTTCGGTTCGTATCACGGTTTTAGGGTCACGGTTTTCGGTTCTGTACGGTTCTTGTTGTTATTTTTTCTTTTAATCTTTAACACTCCAGAAATGTACTTCAGCATATGATATATGCTATAGCTTAATTATCCACAATTCAGGATACAGTATTTAAAAAAAAATGTATATCATGTAATCATGCACAAACTGAATTTGACTTTAAGCACATCTCTGAGGAAAGCTAGGTGACATTTTGATACAGCAAGAGAGAAGACATTTATTTGGCAAAAAAGGAGAATGTGTGTTGCTATCTCTACAGGAACTTATGTGCATTTTTAGCACACAAAGATTAAAATTAACTTGCATTTATAAAACTGTCAACTTCAGTGTAGCTCTTACAAAATGTTTATCTTTTAAAAGAAAAAGAGAGGAACTCTTAAAGCACTATCTTTTAAATAAGTCAAAATACGTTACAAATAATTGCCTATAATGAGGCTATAACAATAGCAAAGGCCATAATCATAAAGTGAAACATAAGTTCAACCTCAACACAAAAACAGTATCACAATGCTTCTATTCCCTGAGAGTGAGGATACTTTTTTTTTCACTTGAAATTAAAGTGCAGTATTTGGAAACACGACTGGAGTTCTTATCTAAACTTACTGTCACTGTATATATTTAAATATCATAGGTAACATGAAATCCAAAATGTTCCCACACACCGGACTTATACGACGCTGGTGCATCCTCCAACTCCTGTTAGCCTTCCTTATCTCTCCCACTAGCCATTTCTATACGTGACGTGACCTGCAGCGCTGCACAGACCAATCGGTTTATGACATCAAAGTACTGCGACTGCGAGAGTGATTGAAAAGCATACGGAGCCGTTGCTATCGCGGTACTTTTATGTTATTCGTCGATCGGTCTGTGCAGCGCCGGTTCAAGTCGAACAAGCCTCATATGTATGTCCACAAATCTCTTATTTCGCGCGAAAAGTAAACGCACTGTCTGAGGTAACGGGCACGAGGTTACATTGCGCATGCGTCGAACGAACCGTGCGACGCACACACGTACCGAACCGAGACAAGCGAACCGAACGGTTCGGATGTTTTTTCATGTACCGTGCCACCCCTAATAGATAGATAGATAGATAGATAGATAGATAGATTAGTTAGAAAGAAAGAAAGATAGATTAGTTAGAAAGAAAGAAAGATATATTAGTTAGAAAGAAAGATAGATAGATTAGTTAGAAAAAAAGATAGATTAGTTAGAAAGAAAGAAAGATAGATTAGTTAGAAAGAAAGATAGATAGATTAGTTAGAAAGAAAGAAAGATTAGTTAGAAAGAAAGAAAGAATGATAGATTGGTTAGAAAGAAAGAAAGATAGATTAGTAAGAAAGAAAGAAAGGAATAAAGAACGATAGATTAGTTAGAAATAAAGATAAAGTAGTTAGAAAGAAAGATAGATAGATTAGTTAGAAAGAAAGATAGATAGATAGATTAGTTAGAAAGAAAGATAGATAGATAGATTAGTTAGAAAGAAAGATAGATTATTTAGAAAGAAAGAAAGATAGATTAGTTAGAAAGAAAGAAAGATTAGTTAGAAAGAAAGAAAGATTAGTTAGAAAGAAAGATAGATAGATTAGTTAGAAAGAAAAAAAGAAAGAAAGAAAGAAAGAAAGAAAAATTGGTTAGAAAGAAAGATAGATTAGTTTGAAAGATAGAGATTAGTTAGAAAGAAAGAAAAGATTAGTTAGAATGAAAGAAAGATAGATAGATTAGTTAGAAAGAAAGAAAGATAGATAGATTAGTTAGAAAGAAAGAAAGATTAGTTAGAAAGAAAAAAGATAGATTAGTTAGAAAGAAAGAATAAAAGAAAGTAAGAAAGAAATAATGAAAGATTGGTTAGAAAGAAAGAGATTAGTTAGAAAGATAGATAGATTAGTTAGAAAGAAAGAAAAGTTAGAATGAAAGAAAGATAGAGTAGTTAGAAAGAAAGAAAGATAGATAGATTAGTTAGAAAGAAAGATAGATTAGTTAGAAAGAAAGTAAGGTAGATTAGTTAGAAAGAAGAAAGATAGATTAGTTAGAAAGAAGAAAGATAGATTAGTTAGAAAGAAAGAAAGATTAGTTAGAAAGAAAGAAAGATAGATCAGTTAGCAAGAAAGAAATATTAGTTAGAAAGAAAGAAAGATTAGTTTGAAAGAAAGAAAGATTAGTTTGAAAGAAAGATAGATTAGTAAGAAAGAAAGAAATAAAGAAAGATTAGGTAGAAAGAAAGAAAGATTAGTTAGAAAGAAAGAAAGATAAGTTAGAAAGATAGATAGATAGATAGATAGATAGATAGATAGATAGATAGATAGATAAAGTTCATTAGTACATATAGAATGGTAGTTTAATTGAATCTAGGGCTTCAGGGAGTTTAGATTTGAGTTTATTTGGTGTCCACTGCTGGGCCACCGTAGTCTTGGCTCAATTTGAACTGTTGCAATGAAAGTCAATGGGATTTTTATGATTTTTAATATTAATTTTTAAGAAATCTGAAAGTCAAATCAGTTTGAAAAGATATAGCACACCGAGTCAGAACAGTCTGAAGGTCTGACCCGAGTTTGGAGTTTGTAGAGTTAAAGCTCTAGGACGAGTTAGAGTCAGAATTTTTTGGGTAAGAAAAATAAGAAGAAGAAGAAGAAGAAGAATAATAATAAGTTTAAATAGGATTTCAGTAAGTTGGCTTTTCCAAGCCAACTTAATAAGTTTAAATAGGATTTCAGTAAGTTGGCTTTTCCAAGCCAACTTAATTATAAATAATTACAAGTAACTAACTCTAAACCAAACCCTAACCGTTACTACAGTTAGTACATGTGGTTAATCAGTATTACCCAGTACTTATCTGAGTAGGCACAATATAACTACGTCACCTTAAATAAAATGTTCATAATCTCTTTGTATGACAGTCTGGGTTAAAATCATGTTGCACAATTTATCATGTTTCATTGCGTTATCACAAATAAAACAATCGACTCCAAGCACAACTTCACAATATGCTTGCATAAATCTTTAACAAATTTTTTTTTTTATAATGTTTGAATAAAGGGTGATGGTACCAATTTTCCTAGGACAGACTTCCTTGGAAATAACCAGGAAATGATATCAAACATACAATCTTTTGGTTATCAGACATCTGCAAACTCTAAGCCATTTCTTATTTTATTTATTTGTATGCAGATATTTGATTGAGAGAGTGGAGAAGTGTTGGGGAATTATTTTCACAAAATGTTTTTGTTATTTTATAAGAACTCTATACATGACTTGAAGCTTTTCTGGAGCTTAATTTTAAGATTAAGATGCACACGTTTCCATTTCATTGTACAAAAAAATCAAGACTATGAAGCGATAAAGACATACAAGTAGGTTACAAATGAATGAATCTGAGTTCATGCTCTACCTGTTCCCCTGAAGATCTCCTGTGAATCTCCTGATTGGTCCAATTCCCTGGAAGAAAAAGCAGCTCATTTGAGACTTTCAGGAGAGCTTTTCACAGACCAGGGAAGAATAATTTAAATTCATGTATGTTTTGCACTTGCTAACATTGGTGTACCTGTTTCTGCATAATAATATCTGAAAATAAATTATAATTTATGTAAATTGTGTTAAAAAAAAACACACACAATATTTCAAGATAATTACATTGTGCAGTATTTATTTGGTAAAAAAAAAAAAGTGCTTTCAGCATCAGTCACACACAATTTTTATTCTTTAATATAATTTCACCTAGTTGTCTCTAACACTGTTAGGATGATATCTGGATTATTTGCATTTTATGTAAATTGTTTGTTTTTTTAGTTGGTATTCAAATAAATATGTAAATTCTGTCTGCCAAACTAACATTTAAAATGTTCAGTGTCTTAAAGGTTTGTGTAACTTACATAGATAAATTTAAATACATAAATTCGTGCATACATAAACACATTTACTTACAACCTGTAAAATATTCACTGAAATAAAATGGTGTAAACCAACAGGGTCTTCCCTATAGTCAATAATTCTCTTGATTCATGAGTTACCTAGTGAATTATCATGGATTTTTTATGTTGGTTTGTTAGTTATTTGTTACTCATTTGTCGAGCAGTTTTATCGTTGTATAAACTTACAAATGTTTGTCTTCTTTCCAGCAAAATTCACTCTCAAAGGCAAGCAAAGGCACTGAAGAGATGTCATTAAAACGGTTATGGAAGCAGGAGGTTTTCTAGCAGTAGTATATTATATTAACTACACCAAACTAGTCAGAGGTTTTGCTAAAACACAATTTTTTACAACATTTAAAACGCACAGTTCCCGCTCTAAATTCTGATTGGAGGAGTACCTGTGCATTTTAAGGAGCCGTTGCCACGTTGCTTAGCAACCATAAAAACCCACTTAGGGAAAACTGTTCCTTATTATTATTATTATTATTAATACATGTTACTGTTTATTTTACATTGGTGTATTCTATTACTATGATTTTGCCCACAAAATGGTGCCTAAAAAGAACACCAGTTAACGTTACCATACGCGAGTGGCTCCTCGTATAACAATTAACCTACAATCGTATGATATTTCAACCCACATCAACTGAATGGTTAATAGATCATACAATGTCATTATGTCCGATCCAGAGTGTTAAAATTAGGAAATCGTCCACTTGGTATTTTATGTTCGATGTTAGGATCGAGTTCACAGTTCATAGGCTATGTAAAATCATATGTTGGTGACCGAAGTTTCTTGTCTTTTCTACAAACTAACCTTTCACACACATTACATCGATCTGCTGTTGGAGATTATAATGATGAGCAAGACATTCTCACCATAAACGCCAAAAGGTTGGTCAATCACTGCAAATTTCACACCCTAAATCATAAAATGTCAAACTCGTTTAGGCTAACGTTACTTATTCAGGTCAGTCCACGCCAGCTGTCTTAAAGGAACAGTTCACCCAAAAATTAAAATTATGCTATTATTTACTCATCTTTCCCTACAAAATACAAAAATTACCGTTAAAATACAAAAATTACCGTTAAAACTGAAACTGAAATAAAAAATAATAATTAAAGCTACATAAAAATATATAAAAACATTACAGAATTGGTCTACTAAAACTTAATTTAAAATTAATATAAAATAAAACCTTACTCAAAAAATTAATACATAATATAGCCTAATATAAAATAACAACATTTCATTTTCTGATTGAAGGACCAAGAAAAATTTGATGATATATTTAACTAATTTACTACCTACCTGTTGCAGAATCTTAAACATGTATTATTTATTTTACATCGGAACCTTTCTTTGTTCTAACATTTCCAAAATCCTAAAACTTCCAGATTTAAAGGGGAGAAAATCACATCTTTTAATACAGTCTCAGACATTTAAATTCCAGTGTATGATTATTAACATGCACATTTAATAATGATTATGATTCCAATAAAATGTATGCTTATTAAAGGTAAACCAGATCTAATAATACAGCAGTAATATCCGTGAACCCGACGTCTTCTACACCCGATGACCCCTTCAACCAACCCAGGGTCATGATAACACCAGCTTCTGAGAACTTCAAGTCACCTGTTTTCCATTGATTCACCATGTAAGGAAGACTGTAGAGATCTAGCATGTCCACTAGATGTCAGTGGATGATTATCTGTTTATTGTGCTGTATCTGATGGAAATGAAAAATCTAAATGTTAAGTATTTAAACATTGTCCAGCGTGTACATTTATACAACCCATCCTCTGTAAGGGATTTCACTGTATAGCCTGAGATATGTGCATTAATGCAGTCAATTATCTGAGATAGAGATCAAGATCTGCTTAATAATTCATATATATGGTGAAATGGTACGCAATAGACCTACTTTACCAAATGGTTATTTTTAGCTGTTCATCTGGTGCATTTAACCACACCTTCTCCTCTGGGTTTGTAGAGTACAGAACGTCGTGTCCCAGAGTTCTTCCAAACAGGGATCTGATTAGAAAAAAATGTTCAGGCTGTGGTGTACGGTACATTATGTGACTTACTTACTAAACAGACGGAGTTAGGTTAGGTCATTGTTTTGGAAATCAGATTCATGACCATGTTGCATAACCATCAAAACCATATTTTATGATTCTGTCATGGCTCATGTATGCTTTGTCCTGGCAGTGAAAAAAGTGTAGTTGAGCTTAAATTGATGAATAAATGTACTGAAAGAAAACAAGCTAGCTATGGCATTTTAGGGGTAAAGTTAATGTCCCTGTGTAGTGAAAATCGAGTTTTTAATGTTGTGTTTATGTATAGTGGTGTTTTTAATATGCTTTAAGACAACCCATACATACACCATTGCTGAGTATTTTCTTCCCGAAACTGCAGTGAACCAAAGACAGTTTTAAAAACACGGTTTGAATGATTGAAGGGGATTTAAAAATCTAATGTAATTCTTGTGAGTCAACGAATAAAAACTTCCCGTCTGTGCCGTTTATCGAGTGAAATGCTTCTCAAACAAGAACAAATGTTGGGCGGGGCTTGATTTTGCTTATTGGGAATTAATTGGATGGTTTGTGGTTGGCTATTGGTGGATCTCATGTGATTGACAGGTTACCCTGCTCTCGGCATCAGAGAAGAGAAGAGATGATGCTGTTATTCTGATTCAAGACCAGGAACATGAATTTAAAACAATAATGATGTGCATGGATAATTTATAATAAACATCGCAATAAATTTTGATTTCATGTTGACTTTAAAAAAGTAACAATCACATTCATGATATCAAAAATTTACACTGTAAATAAAAAATTAACATGTTTACTAGTAGCAATTCAATTGTGGATATCAAGAACAGGCATTTGCACTATTAAAAATCGCCATCTAAAAATATGATTTTTACTAGTAAGAATAGTATTTCTGATATGTGAAATTGGAACTTCAACTAAGAAATCACTTCTTGACATCAACAATTGAATTTGAATGGCGGCTATTGGTGACATTTAACTTGTGACAATACAATTGTCGTATTTCGTATTTCTTCGAGCGATGGCGTCACTGTTGATATACCAATAATGAACATTTTTACTAGTGGAAATGCAATTCCTGATATCAAGACTGGCATTTTAACCAAGTAAAAATGGTTGATGTCAAGAATTCATACCCTGGTAATAATGAATAAAAGCTCAAACGGCTTGCCATACGCGGGTTTCGCCTCTGGACGGGTGAAAGTGTGTCACTGGGTTAAAGGGGCGGAGCCAGTGACGGAAACACCAGCTAGAGAACATTGAGTTCTGAGCGCTCGTGCGAGACCTGGGAGTTCCTTTCGTTCCATTGTGAGTCGAACGCTCGAGAGAACAGATGAAACACTGAAGGATCTGAACAAACACTGGATCTGATCTGCTCTGCTCGAGTTACACATAAAGCGCTCAGGCTGGAATTATTAGACTACTGACAGGCAAAATTATAGATATCAAGAGTCTGAAGACTGAAAACATGCAATCAACAAAGCAAGGTAAGACGTGTCATTATTATTGCTTGTAATTATTATGTATTATGTTTTTAATTCATATTATTTTATGTGTTACGTGTTTTAGCGTGATAAGGAAAATCAGGCTGCTCCTGTTATTTGAAGAAATGAAATGTTTACAATTGCAACAGTGATGGTGTCAGATGATATTTTGATATAGCAGACTTCCACTGGCATGGAAAAACTGGTCACTTCATTTCTAGTGATTTCTAAACACAGACATGTTAGATCGATTTAGCTCCTCTCAAATGTTTTAGCAGCTATAAATAACGTTAGCTGTTTTGAGCGAAATCCCTATAAAAAAATCTTGATAAAAAAATATATTTTTTATTAAAAATCTTATTTGTCATCTTTATTATGTGTGCATAATAGTATGCGTTTCTGATTATATTTGATTAAGAAGTTAATGAATTGCATTTATTGTTTAATCTACATTTAGGCTAACCCTCATTCTGTTGTGCATATCTTAACTGATTTGTGTGTAAAAAAATGATTGTAATATCTTCCCTCTGACATATTAGTGAAGCGTTAAACCTCTTTTACGGTATCACAGAGTAGATGTGCACAATTATATTTTATTTTGTGATTTAAAGCGCCTTTGACATGCTTCCCATTGCTCGTATTGCATTGCTGCAACGTAGTGCACGTCAAACAGTGTATGTGGGTTAGGAGTGCCCGTGACGTCACGCGTACTCTGTACTCGAGGTACTAGAAGGCTCGAGCTCACATGGCTCAGTCATGTGCATGTGTGTACGAGTAGACGAGGCTCGGTCGCTGATTGGTCGTGACGTGCCCGATACGTAACCTCTGATTGGTCGAAACCAGAGCCGTTGTATAATTTAGCACACTGCCCTGACGCGAGAATCTGCAGTACCACGTGAGGGAGGCAGTAGACAGCTAGTGACCTAGATATACTTCCCGTACAAAACACGAGAGGTCCACGTAAAAAAAAAAAAAAAACGAGAGGTCCACGTCTGAGAAACTAAGGGTGATCAATCATTTAGGTAACCTCCCATTTCCTTTTAAAAATCTCTAGCACTTTGTACTCTGTGTTTGTAAAGGCACAGCCGGTTAGTGTAGAATAAATACATTTATGCATACATTTATGAATATAGTGTACATAGAGTACATCTTTGACTGCTTTACCCAATAAAAATACATTGATGGTATCAAATTGTTCTTTTGATATATACATACGCCATGATACTCAATGATTACCATATTTATTTAACCATGGTACTAGTGCTACAGTCTATATAGTGTAATTAAACAATGCTTTGCAGTTTCATTCATTTAAAACTGGCTCATCATGAGCTGTCTAAAATAGGGAAGTTCATCCAACATGGGAACATTATAAGATTATATAAATATATAATTATTTTTAAAAAGTCATGCATTCTCCATAGCATAGATCCATTGATGTTAGTTGTTTACATGACGCAGCTACAATATGTGAATTAAATTCGATGAAGCAGGTTAAACTGTATCACGAGTATAACAGTTTCAGTACATCTTCATTTGTATAAGATTTGTTTTTAATATAATAAGATAATTTTCCGCCACAGAATAAAAAAATTTAAAAGGTAATTGCAGCTTTTTATCTCACAATTTAAAGTTTTTGGTAACAGAAAAAAACCCCTCAAAACTCAGAATTGTGATATTAACTTGCAATTTGGAGAAAAGTCCAAGTTGTGCTAAAGTTGCAATATGAGGTACTTTTTAAACCTTTTTATTTTTTTATTCCGCGGCAAAAAGTCAGAACTCTTAAGCTGTAAACTCAGAATTCTGAGAAATAAAGGCAGCATTCCAAGATGTAAAGTAGTAATTACTTTTTTTATTAGTGGTAGAAACAAGATTCCATAAAAATAATTACATTATTAGATTAATTATTATACCAGTAGAACAAAAAACAAAAACAAGGGGTATTCAAATCTGGTATAAAAAAAATCCAAACTTTCTTTTTTTTTAGGAATCTTGGAAATGTATGTTTTCATATCAATTTGTGCATGTTTAGTACTGTGCATAATTTTGTCTTAAAATACTTATTTTTTTCCAAGGAGGCGTGATAGCCTACTGCTCTTCAAGCTCCGCCTCCAGCCTTGAGTACTGCATGAGTGACAGTTCTAACAGCCAATCCCCTTCATCCTCCCCACCTCTGCCCACTAAACCGAGTCGTATCACAGAGCTGCCCAGCGCCGGCCTGCTGTCGAAACGCCTTCACCCACGCGACAAGAGCCTCGCTGCCAAGACCAGCATCACCAGTGAGTTACATACACAGGCTTTATATGGGATTCAATTGTCATTTTGACATTGCATTGCATTTTTTTATCTAGTCAATAATCGTAATCTAGTCAATAAACGATTGACCTGGTACATCTGCAAATAATTGATAGGTGCGTATCAATAAACTAGAAAAAGAAATCCCGCACACTATCCCAATTTATTTAGCAATGTTTCAGTCCCATGACCTTCATCAAAACAAATGCAAGATCATCGCATTTAAGATACAGCATAACCAATGTAACAAAGCACAGACAATAACAACATTCTGTAATCTAGAAAATGCATATTTGAAATCAATTAGTGCATGTTTTTGTGCACTGGATTTGACTCGCATGCATATTTTTTCCAGAGCTCAATGGAATGGTGTTACTGTGTAAAGTCTGTGGAGACGTGGCCTCGGGCTTCCACTACGGCGTTCATGCCTGCGAAGGCTGCAAGGTAAGGGCACGCTTCTCTCGGGATCAGATTACAGTTTTGAGTCTGTTCCAAAACAATGATCCGCTCATGAACAGGTAATGGCACATTTTAAGGCATCATTGGCACGATCACAGAGCAAAAATGAACCTTTTAGCCAAATTCTAGAGCAGCACTTTCACATCAAGTCAAGTCAAACTTGATTTACTTTGTAGTATTTGGAACAGAACCATAATATCTCCAGGTATAAAATACCTGGAGATATTATTTATATAATAAATACATACTACAATAGTATACAGGGCGTGACATTAACTTTTTTGCTCACCAGCCACTGTGGCTAGTGGTTTTTAAAAGTTACTAGCCACTCTGCATTTTCACTGGCCACAATTTTGACATCGATAGCATAGGGAAAAACTGCCATTATATATTTTTATTAGGGCTGTCAAATGATTAATCACGATTAATCGCATCCAAAATAAAAGTTTGTGTTTACATAATAAAATGTGTTTGTACTGTGTAAAATTATTTTGTATATGCAAGTACACACACGTGCATTTATATATTTAAGAAAAATTTGTTATTTATATATAAAATATTTATATTTATATATAATATAAATTATATATAAATCTATATATAGTATATACATGCAAATATTTCTTAAATATATACAAGCATGTGTATGTATTTATATATATATATATATATATATATATATATATATAAAATAATTATACACAGTACACACACATTTATTATGTTAACACAAACTTTTATTTTGAATGTGATTAATCGTGAATAATCATTTGACAGCCCTAATTGTTAATATTATCTCATTATTTGGCAGCCGGTATATTAGGCTGCTGTTGCTTTAAGACATGACGCACGGACCCATTATAGTATTTTAAATGACCAATACACTTGTCTTTATGTGCAAGCACTTTGGGTGTGAACACAAAATCTGCGGGCATGAGTACAATTATGCTCAATATGCGTAATCCCTCACCCAGTAACACCAACAATATTCATCCGGAGCAAATTAAACGAGTGAGTAAAGCGTTTGTGTGTCAACTCGCTGTCGGACAGATTAAAGAGGGAGGACGTGTCGGTATCGATAGTTCAGTATCGATATTTATCTCAAAATCTATATTTTTGACAACACTAGATTGTACTTTGTTTATTATTTCAGATGCCTTTTTAAAAGGACTACAATTGAAAAAAATGTATTAGGCCTATATAAAAATCAGCTCGGGTGTTAATGTCAAGCCCTGATAGTATATAAATAAAGCTAAGCACTGCTAGGGAATAATTGCGCTGATTATTTTTACAGGGCTTCTTCAGAAGAAGCATCCAGCAGAATATTCAGTATAAGAAATGCCTGAAGACGGAGAGCTGCACTATCGTGCGGATAAACCGCAACCGCTGCCAGCAGTGCCGCTTCAAGAAGTGTTTATCTGTCGGGATGTCGCGAGACGGTGAGTTTCAAGCATATTCTTCTTCCTTATGAGCTCAAGCTTTTGTGATGTTGACATTAGGACTTGCACAACCACTTCTTTACTAGTCAAGCAGAAAAATAGTTCAACGGGGAAGAACTGAAAGCATTGAATCTTAAAGAGGACCTATTCTGCCCTTTTTAAAGTCTTGATTTTGTTTTTAGGCTCTACTAGAAAGGTTTTCATGCTTGATTATATTCAAAAAACTTGTTATTTTCCTCATATTCTCCATTGTTGCGGCTCCTCTCTTCCCAGTCTGTCCCTGTCTCTATGAAGCCACTCCTTCTGAAAAGCACACTGTGCTCTGATTGGTCAGCTGGATCAGTGTGTTGTGATTGGTCAAGTGCTTCGAGTGTGTTGGGAAATGTCCCGCCCCTTACCATAACCGCCAATTTCAACCAAGCGGCAACCTTCCTGTCTCTCTCTCTTGAAACCCACACGGAAGAGACTTAAACTGCAGTTCATCGACTGGCCACTAGAGACCGGCTGCAAAAGAGAGTCAATCCCATAGACATGTTAAAATGCCCAACTTTACAACAGAAAATAATGCGTTTACAGCCTGGTGCAAAAAGTGGCTTTGGTCTATATAGCTAATTTTGCCCTTCATGACGACTGTGAGGGGGGTGAATTTTTTTAGAACTCATCCATTTAAATTAAATTAAGCCTTAAAGTTCTGCATAATTAAGGGCGTTGCCACTTGAGTGACAGGTGGATTGCCGCTGATGTCACTACTAGCCGTTTGTCTGCTGTGTGTTAGCGTCACGTCACCTCAGCTAATCCGCCGCCGCCCAGTTTCGTTATCTGGGAGTGACGGTGCCAAGATGGCGACAGCCGGCTCCGCCCACTTTGGGCTTCAAAAATGCTCTTCAGAAACACTACGGGTGACGTCACGGACACCACGTCCATATTTCTTTAGTCTATGGTTTCAACACACTACTAACTAACTCAACCAGGCCCCGCCCCTTTATTCTGCACATTAATTATTAAAATGAGGAATATTGGGACGTGTTCGTTCCCGGAAGAAACGCAAGCCTACAATGGAGGCGTTTCAGGGAGTTCAGAAACACTGACACTGATAAAGAGAAGAACTCAGAGCGTTTTCATGCTCAAACAGCAACATTAGACGCACTAATAAGTTGAACATGCAAAAAGGCATAATTCAATAAACAATCTGTCTTTTTTCAGCTGTGCGATTCGGACGCATCCCGAAGCGGGAGAAGCAGCGGATGCTCCTGGAGATGCAGACGGCCATGAATAACATGATGAACAACAGTCAGCTTCAGCACATGCTTCACGTCCCGTGTGCCATCGAGACCAGCAGCTCCTCTTCCCTGTCTCCGCCGGCTTCTCCTCGCTCCTCGTCCGATCTGTCCCGGGACTCGGAGTCCAGCGCGCCCATGGACACGGCCTCGTCTTGTTCCTCGGACAGCGGAGAGGAGGATGCGGTGAGCAACGGACTCGTTCCCCGTAAGGATCTGTTCATGTACAGCTCACCCGGCTCCGAAACGCCTGGATCTTACAGGGAACATGTGACGGAGTATCATGTGACCCAGCCGTGCGTTCAGAGCCCTTGCATTCGTCAGCCGGAAAACTCGCCTTTCAACGGGAACAACATGAACAAACTCCAGACGGGGGGGAACAGACGACATCTGGTTAGTGGCTTTCTGCTGTTTATTTATACTGTCAAAACCAAAAATTAATTTTTTATCTTTTTTTTTTGTAGGGGGTGCAGGACACTAGTTTATTTATGCAAAATAATATATATATAACCAATATATATGACATATTATAATAACCAAAAATCATTCATACAGTGACTACCAGTAAAATGTAAAAAAAAATTGGGACTAAAAATTATTCAGACGCTTTGTTTTTCTTTAATTGCTAATGCTCTTTTTACACACAGACTGAACAAAATTAAGCATTGCTTAAGCTAAATTGGTAGAGGGAATCTGGTTAGTGACCTTCTGCAATCGATATTAGTAATAATAACGTAGGATCAGTGGTGTTATTGTTAACTAAAACTAGTCATTTAAAAAAAGAAGTTTTTTTTAACCCTTGTGCTGTGTTGAAACTCCTTCCCCTGGTCATAAATCGTTTATTGTGCTATATTATCATCAAATACTGGACTCAATATTTTTCAACTTCTTTGCTTTCAATTAGCACATATTAAGTATTTATTGATTGATCGTTGGCACCAAGCTTATTCACCTGCTGCTTTTGTTCACTTTGGATAAAAGCGTCTGCTAATGCACTCATAAATGTACATATTTTTCAAGCTCGACACAGTGCATTGTGGGATTGCATTGCTGCGACCATCTCGGCAAATAGCGATTAACGACCAAAGCATAATAAATATGACATAACATCACAAACAAATGTCACAAACTATTTCTGAAATTAGTTGATTTCCTTCAGAAGAATTATATTTGACAGATTATAACTCACCTAGTGGAACATTAAAATCAATTTCTTCCCTTTTTAAAGCATAATGTGGGCCTCGAGTGAGTTCACGTAGTAAAACAGCGCAGCGCTTCTGAGTTGCACGTCACACGCATCACACACACACATGACCAGCGTCGGCCAATAGCGAGCCTACGTGTGACGTACAACACAGAACATGAGGGTGGGTAATTAGGTCATTACTGACAGAGTTTTCATTTTTGGGTGAACTATCCCTTTAAGGTCTTTATCGCTTTGTTAAAATGAAGCAAAAGAGACGGACGAAAGTCTACTTTCACGAGCTGTCACGTTATTTCGAGCCTGCCGCGGGAATCTCTGAAGTGTGAACCGAGACGTTTAAAGATTACCGGTTACAGATCAGCTTACGTCTTCTGGGATTTTTAACGGTTCGATTCTCTCAAGTCTACATTCGATGCGTCCTCGATATCAAGAACACATCTCGGCACTGTCATGCGTCCTCTGTAATTGCATACTTGAGTATCGCAATCGGACTTCAGCGGTTAATTACAAACAGAGTTTTTAATCACTCTTAAAACTAGAGTAGATCGAGTGGTCAGACCAGATGTCGTATAGGTCACACACGTTTGACCCATGCATTTTTGCTTTATATGCATGTTTTGTAAGATTCCCTTATCCGTCAAACATATTTTATTGGATTGTCCTGGACTTAATACAAGCAGAATGCTCTTTTAATAAGATTAATATTTAATAAGATTATGTCTGAAAAGGTTTTGGATTTTTGGATGTTTATTTAAAAAAAAAATCTTGTATAATATGACTTGCTGTTTTTGTATTTGTTTTTATTGTATTTTTATGATATTTGTATTTTTGCCATGAAAATAGCTTTGAATGCTGACATTAAATAAAATAATCTGATCTTATCAGCGGTTGACGATGACGTGGTACGAGAACACAAGATCGCTGAAGAACACATTGAGTGTTATGCCAAAAGAATGCATCTTTCTATTTGTTTGTTACACTAAAGTGATAGTGGTCTAATTCGACTGTTGCTCTTCTCCCAGGTGTGTCCCATGAGCGCGTCCCCCTTCGTCGACCCCTGCAAGCCTGGCCATGAGATCTGGGAGGATTTCTCCAAGAGTTTCATCCCTGCTGTACGAGAGGTCGTGGAGTTTGCCAAGCGGATCCCTGGCTTCCAGGAGCTCTCCCAACACGACCAGGTCAACCTCCTCAAGGCGGGAACATTCGAGGTGACGCAACACGATCTCAGTCGGCACGACCTGTCCACGTCACACTGTGCGATTTTGGCCACAATTTGACCGTCTGAAACAATTTTTTGCGAATCCTAAAAGATTCCTCTGATCCGAGGCTAAAATCTGAAGTCTTTGATCGATAGTTTGACGTGTTCACCGACAGCCGATTAATCGAATTTGACCTCCATCGAATTGTCTTCCTTTTTCAAGACTAGCCGTGACCAAAATAAACATTAGAGATTTCGTTATAGCCACCGTTTAAATCCCGCGTGTAACGCAGCTCGCCGTCACTGAACCTGTCATCGATTTTATGATGTAAAACTACGGACAAGTTTTCTGGTTTGCGTCCATTTTTAACACGTCTTGACTGTCGTACAGTGTGACATTAATGACAACTGAGATCTTACAGTGACATTAAAGAAACACTCCACTTTTCTTGGAAATCGGCTCATTTTCCAACTCTATGTTTTTCCGTTTATCTCCGGGTCTGGCGGTAGCACTGTTAGCATAGCTTAGCATAGATCATTGAATCTGATTAGACCGTTAGCATCTCTCTCAAACAAATGACCAAAGAGTTTTGATATTTCTCCTATTTAAAACTTGCCTCTTCTGTAGTTACATCGTGAACTAAGACGTAATAATCAAGATGCTTTGCTGCTGTACCATGTGTGCAGCCGGCGCAATGATATTACGCAGCGCCTGAAAATAGTCCCCAGCTACATAACTTCCAACGTGACCGGCACTAAGTTTCGGGCGCTGCGTAATATCATTGCACCTGCTGCACAATAATCGAAAAATATAGAAACTCTTCGGTCATTTTTTTGAGAGAGATGCTAACGGTCTAATCAGATTCAATGATCTATGCTAAGCTATGCTAACAGTGCTACCGCCAGACCCGGAGATCAACTGAATGGATTCAAAAACGGTAAATGTCAAATGTTTAACACTAGGGGAGTTCCTTTAATGACAACTGAGATCTTACAGCGATGATCATGTTTGACAAGCAACAAATCGTAAAGGACTATTATAATGGCCGTGTTCACCCGGGCTAACGCTCTCCCGTTTGCCTCCGCTCAGGTTCTGATGGTGCGCTTCGTGCCGCTGTTCGACGTGAAGGAGCGCACGGTGAGCTTCCTCAGCGGGACGAAGTACAGTGTGGATCTGCTGCGCTCGATGGGCGCCGGAGAGCTGCTCAACTGCATGTTTGAGTTCAGCGAGAAGCTGTCGGTCCTGCAGCTCAACGACGAGGAGATGAGCCTGTTCTCTGCGGTGGTGCTGGTGTCTGCAGGTACGGCACGCAAACACATGTCCGCTGAGCATCAGAAGCGTGCAGTTTATTAACATTTTTCTTTGAATATTATAAATTTAACTTAGAATAATATTTATTCATTATTGCACACACCTATTGGGTATTATCGTTTTATTATTAATACAGATTGTTTTTTCTTTTAATAATTATACAATAGTTGTATTAATTCTTATCAAGTAGTTGTCTATATTCATTTAAATTTGCATGCTTTTGCAGACCGGCCACATAACAAAATTACTAAAACTTAAACTAAAATTAAAAGTTTCATTAAATTTATTTATAATATTATGTAATGAATTTAATATAATTTTTTTTTTAAATAATTGTTAATTCTAAAATTATTTATTTTAATACATATAAATACGTTTATAGACAAAATACAAATTTAATAGAAATACATCTGACATACATTTTAATGTAAATTGAATTTAATAGAAATAAATAATAGATTTATGCCTTTCATTTATCTATAAAATATTTATTTTTAAATGATAAAAACATTTACACAAAATAATATAATATAAATAGAATAAATGTTTGCTATTAATTTATTATTTATACATTATTTTATTTTAAAATGTATAAATGCGTTTAGACAAAATATAATTGTAATAAATAAATAAAATGATGCTATTAGTTTATTTTTTATTTTTTTATTTTAAATATATTTATAGACAAAAATATAAATTTAACATAAATAATAAATTTTTGCTATTAATGTATTTATAAATTATTTATTGCTGCTCAATTTAATGTTCAAATACATTTATAGCCAAAAAAAATTTTTTTATATATTTTTTTGGTAAATTAATAATACATTTATGCTATTAATAATATTATTTTTGCGCACTCAAATATTGATTCCAAGCATGCAACTTTCCTCTAACTTGAGCGTTTCTGCGTGGCTTTGCAGACCGGTCGGCCATTGAGAACGTCAGTGGCGTGGAGGCCCTCCAGGAGACCCTGATCCGGGCGCTGAGGACCCTGATCATGAAGAACCACTCCAACGAAGCCGCCGTCTTCACCAAGCTCCTCCTGAAGCTCCCCGAACTGCGCTCGCTCAACAACATGCACTCCGAGGAGCTGCTCGCCTTCAAAATACAACCGTAAACACATCAGTGCTTCCCTCTCTCCGTCTGACCAATCTGGGCTGTACATTTTTATCTTGAATGTATTTAACAGGCTTTTTTTTTACTCAATCGTTTTGTGAATAAAGAGTTGCATTCAGAAACTTTCAGATGATTTGAAAGCTATATTAGATATCATTGTGATTTGCTCATTACGCACAAGCCAAGGTTGTCTACGTTTCACTTTTTTTTTGTTGGTAAAACACTTGACTCTTCCTTAGTAGCATATCGTCTTTTCATTATGTGCAATCGCTGCTAACGCATGGCTAATCGCATAAGAGCAGCTTTACGTCGTATCCAGTTCAAAAGATAAGTCTTCTTTAAGAGATTATGTTGTAGATATATAAATATAAGATGTGATTTTGTTTTTTTTGAATGTATGTCTGTTTCTAGCAGCATGTTGCATCGTTTTAACCTGTACAACAGGGCTTTTGCACGAGGTGTCGAGGAACACACGGGGTATTATGGCTCCCCGACACCATGATGACGGTGCACGGCGGAGAGGAGTCACTTTAATGATGTTTTTTATATAGAGGTGTTATAAGTCTTCCATTATGCAGCGGGAAACATGTATAGTGGACGTGAACAAAAGTACGCTTCGTGCACAAGTGAAAGAGATGGAGTTTATTTATGGATCTTTGTACAGATTGCCTTATCACTCTTTGCCACATCTACGGACATGGGTTTTGTTTTTCTTCTCGTGATGATCGCAGAGCAGGGAAACCATGTTAAAATCCCAGTTATTTTGGGATGCACTGCTCCCGGTTTACTCTATGCATATGGAAACAGCTTGACAATAATGGACATTTCTCAGCCTATAACCAATGGGAAATGATGAAAAAATCCCGCGTTCAGCTCTGCTGTCCATTTCTTTCAGTTCCTTATAAATAACAGTGCAGTATGTATAGTTGTGTATATCTATTTGAAATATATCGTTATAAAGTAAATAAATATTTACTTGCCATTTGTTGTCATGCCTCTTTATTGCACTTCATATCTTTACCCACTAGAGGACGCTGAAAAGCCATGATGGGCTGTGAACCTACTATAAATATATATATATATATATACTGTATGCATGTGCATTATTAGTCAATATTAGCTGATGCATTAACTAATGTTAACAAGTGAGAACTTACTGTAAAGTGTTATTAAAAAACAATAAACATGAGGTCCACTAGCCTGACACCACTAGTTAAAATGCAATGCATCCTCTAACTTAATATAAACTGTAATTACACACGTTGTATTCTTACATTTGATTAGTGTCCTAGAAATAGCACGGAATACTAAATATCTCTTTTCAGTTTTAAACTTTATTTTATTTGCAGGGTTAAAGTTTCAATGTAACCTCAGACTTGTTGGCCCCACTGAACATCCATAAAATATAGAAAGACAAACAATGATATAACAGAGGAACACACACACACACACACACACACACACACATATAAATATATATATACACATCTTCTGAATTGTAAGTGTTCCTCTGTCTATTTTAACATGTCCTGAGTGGGAGCTATACATTGTCTAGAATTCATTTAGTTAGGAAAAAATAAACTACTAATTTTAATATTTAAACTGTATTTTAATTCATATGTATATTTTGTCCAAAAAAAAAAAAAAAAGTATGGAAGATCACACACACTAAAGTGCACAGATTCAAATGAGGTAAATCCTCTAAGTGTGTGTGTGTGCATTGACTATTGCAATCTAACATCAGGTTAACACGTGTTCTTCAGATGCACATAATCAGCTTATGATTCATAATGTGATAACTGTCAGGTCATCTTTGCGTGTGTCATGTTTGACCTGAGAGCCCGCTGCGTCTCCACACACGATGACAGCTGTCAATCACTGAAGTGTTTGAGTGTGTTTCATTCCTGCTCCTGAATCCAGCTCGCGTCTGCAGTTCACATGCACACACACACACACACACATACACACACCAGAGAAAGGGAATTTTTTTGAGTATCTGTTCTCTATCAGTATTTTTCTTTTGGGAAACTTTTACTTTTCCTTCACAATTTCATACTTTATACTCCACTTGATTATGCCATATCATCATAGCTCGAATGGTGCAAAAAACGCGTTACTTATGCCAGATTCTAGTATTGATTATTGTAAATGAAAATCATATTTACATCATGACTATCAGTTATTTGTGAACTAAATGTGCTGTAAAACTATTCAAAAGATTTAGAAAATCTTTTGCTCACAAAGGCTGCATTTTTTTAAAAATATTTTATTTTAAAAACAGTAATATTGTGAAATATTACAACTGCAAATAGCTGTTTTCTATGTGAATATATAGTAAAGTGTAATTTATTCCTGTGATCAAAGCTGTATTTTCAGCATCATTACTCCAGTCTTCAGTGTCACATGATCCTTCAGAAATCAGGATAATATCATGATTTGCTGCTCAAGAAACATTTATGATTATTATCAATGTTGAAAACAGTTATGCTGCTTCATATTTTTGTGGAAACTGTGATGCATTTTATTTTTGCACAATTCTGCAATCAACCTGTCAATCACATGAGATCGACAACCATTCAATCAATTCCCCACAAACAAAATCAAGCCCCGCCCACATTTGTTCTTTTAACTCGGTCACATATTTTTGTGGAAACTGTGATGCATTTTATTTTTGCAGAATTTTGTGAACTGATTTGTGTACTTCCACCACTGTAAATTCAACAGAAAACAGAATTACCGGTAATAGCCGTTCTCCTCCAGCACGTCCTCCACCATGCTCTGAAACAACACACAACACACAACACACAACTTATACAGGTGAAACTTGAAAAATGTGAATATCGTGCAAAAGTTATCATTTTAATTATGGCTTACAGCTTATGAAAACCCCAAATTCAAAATCTCAGAACATTTGAATATTACATGAAATCAATAAAAAAAAGGATTTTAAATACAGAAATGCCCCTCTGAAAAGTATAATCATGCATATGTATATAGTTATATATACTATATATATTAGTTTCACCTTTGAATTTGAATTACTGAAATACACAAACTTTTGCACGATATATAACCTGTATAAATACACCAGACATAATATTAAAGTCACAACATTTAATACATGGAAATCATATTAGTTATGTTTCTACAATCTCCATTCAGTGAATATAGGGTGGGAGACGGGTGAATTTGAACTAATATCACTACTTTGGATTGAGTTTAGTTAATTTTTGTCTCTTGGCAGTGGCACTTTATTCATAATAGATCATTTTTTCTTTCTATCACCAAAATATTTGCATGTTTTCTTTAGCATATTCATTAAATTGATAATCAACTGTTTCTGTGTCCTCAATATTACATATTGCCTTTCCTTTTAAAGCCACCATGAAATAAAAATTGATAATTTTATGGAATATTTCTGTTTATAATTTATCCATGCTCATAATTTTTTTTTTCATGTGCCTCGTAATCTTTAATTAAAATAATTTCCCCTTCTCTTCTTTGATGACATGTTTACTGGCGCCTGTCAATCAACCTGTCAATCACATGAGATCAACAACCATTCAATCAATTCCCCACAAACAAAATCAAGCCCCGCCCACATTTGTTCTTTTAACTCGGTCACAACAGGGCAAGTTTTTTTTCATGCTGACTTAAACTAACAAAAGGCAGTTCTTAATAACATCCTCCTCCACTGACATCATTTTGGAGGGAAAAAAGAACAGCACAAATGTCAGTAAACATCATCAACGGATCTGATTGAGTTCTCAAGAACATTCCATGCTGGTTAATAATAAAATTATAGAAATAATAATATTAAAATGAGTCATGCAAAATGTACTGCACAACAAGACATTTTAAACCCTACCTGTATTTCCTCGTAGGTCAGCCCGTCTTGAAGACTGGAGTGACCTGATTCCCCTACAAAATATATAAGACAAACTCAGTGAAGTTTGTAATGCTTTAAAATCAAATCAAGGAGAGAATGTGAGTTACGGTTTTCAGCAGTGGACGGGTCTGAAGCGAGAGACTGGATCATGGACCACCACTCTCTGCTGGCTGAGGACATCTCCACCAGCTCTTGGCTTCCTTGAAGAACCTGAACGGGTTCAAATGCAAGGTCTGAAAAGCAGCTTTCAACTCAAAGCACACTGAAATTAATTCATTTTCCACCTCCACAAGAGGGAGATGTTGCATCTTTTTCCCCCCATTAACCCTTATGTGCTGTTGGGGATGTTTTCAGCCACTAGGGGGTATTTTTGAGTCTTAATTTGGCCATAACTTTCTCTGTTTCAGCAAATGGAATGATTTTTGGTGACAAATCTTATTTGGAGACATATTTTGGGAAAATACTTTGAAAATTAAAAAAAACTCAACAGTACACTGTGGGCAAATTCACGACCCTTTCTTAAGTTCATGACTTTAAACTGCTGTAAACATGTATCAGATAAATATTTTTTTCAATTTTTTTTTGCATAAATCTATTAATCAAAACTAATAAATGTTTTTAAAAAATGCAGGATCTTAACTCTTTAATTACCAAATATATGGTGTCATGGCTTTGCAATAAAAAAAATTGTATATAATGGAAGTCAATGGGGCAAAAACAGCCACGAACAGTAAATGAGGGAGAAAAAGGGAAAATCTGATGCTGCACAAAAACTAACAATGCATGTTGTTTCCAAGACTGTGATACACATGTCCAAGACTGTGATAAAAGGTAAAAAAAAAACGTTTTTTAGTCCAGTCCACAATCACATTTTATATTGAAAAGTCATTTTGTGGGGGTTTTTACCCAAATAAAAAATAAAAAAATGAAAAAAATATTTATCTGATACATTTTTACAGCTGTTTTCAGCCACAAACATACCGAAAGGGTAGTGAATTTGAACAATGCACAAGGGTTAAGGTTCACTACAATTTTATCTCAATGCCTAAAGATTCATTAGGTGTTGTGGTTATGCACATCTTTTATAAGGGCAAAAATCTGCAAAATCATACACTTTATTCCAGTAACTCCCCTATTGTTGTGCACTTTTGCTCACGGAATAAACTAATTGTTGACAACAACAAAGTCAAGACGAGACAACAGACAAAAACTATGTTGTTGCATTACAGTTTTTCTCAGTCTCTTTGGTACATTTCTTGAATCATCCTCAACATTTGCAACAGTAAGTGCATTTCTCATACATAATTCGTACAAATAGCAAAACACCAGCAAAAGCCTCTTGCTCAAAATCCTTAGTTCATCTCTCAAAAGTAAA
>JAULUF010000019.1:15325000-15412500 GCA_031834385.1 Semotilus atromaculatus | reverse complement strand
AAAAAAAAAAAAAAAAGTTGAGAAAACTTAGAAGTTTAAGGCAACCAGCTGCAGGACATTTTTGAGTTCTCAACTTAGGGTCATTAGTTGTACAAACTTTTTCATGTTAAAAAGTTGAATAAACTTAAAAAAAAGAATTTGTCAAACAAAATGTAAGCTGGATTTTTTACAGTGTAGCGCAGAAACCTACTGCACTGATGTATTCAGGTATTAGATTTATATTTTATATATTTACTGATAAGAACTGATAAGAATGTAAAAATGTGTAACTTGAGATGCAACGTAAGTCGCTTTGGATAAAAGCGTTATTATATGCATTATATAGTATTAGATGCAACTTGTCACCTTGACTTTGCTTTTGTTCTGCTCCACTTGCTAAAACAGATGTAGAAGTTTCAAAACCCTGAGTTTGTGATCGATCTTGCCCGTCTTGATCTTGGAGGCCAACGCTCTGAATCAAAAACAAATCCACAGAACATTAATACGCCGAAATCGTTTCCACACGAAAACAACAGGGTTATTTATTATCCGCTAAACAGAAATGTCCAGTAGTTCTCAGATCAAACCTGTTGCAGTGAGTTGCACATCCTGGTCCTGTTGCTCTCCAGGAAATACTTCTGCGCTCTCTTCCGGTCTCGCTCGGCCCTTCTCTCTAGTGAATTATGGGATGCACAGAGACTGTCCACAAACTTCATCATTATATCAGAGATTCTGGAACTGACCTCGACGATGTCGGGACGCTCATCTGCGTTCGGAGTCAAGCACCTGATCAAAAGCCAGCAGGAATGAGTCCTATTAGGGTGGAACATCTTCTGAAAACTACAAACTAAACTAAAAATGAACAAAATGTTGTGTTTTGTGAATGTTATAATGTTGTAATGCAAAATATTGTAATGCTTAAATGTTTAAAGTTGTAATGCTTTCAGAAAATATGACTTGTTTATGAGGAAGCAGACTTGTGCAACAAGTATAATAATAATTAATATGTATTTAAACATTTCCCATAAATCAATATGAAATGTCCAACACCTGTGGGGGGGGGGGGGGTACGCACAGTGTTTAATTACATTAAATTACTGCTTAATTACATTAAAATTACAGAATATTACACAGGTATAAGCTCCGTAAAATAAAGTGTATCAAGATTGTACTTAAGTGTACTTCATTTCTATCATACCTTATCCATATGCACCTTAGTTTGAATGAACTCACTAGTTCAGCATATCAGAATGATTTCTGAAGGATCATGTGACTGGAGTAATGATGCTGAAAATTCAGCTTTGATCACAGGAATAAATTACATTTGAGAAGATATATTAACATAGAAAATAGCTATTTTAAATTGTAATATTATTTCACAATATTAAGCATTTTACTGTATTTTGATCAAAGAAATACAGCCTCTGTGAGCAGAATAGACTACTTAATTATGGCGTGTGTTCAAGTCAAATATATAGATATATATGAATGTAATCATAATTAATGTTTCTCCAGAGTAAGAGGATCTGAAAGGGAATCATACCATTTAATCATGTCAGTCACTCTCTCAGAGACGGTTTTGTCTTGCACTGGATCATAGACTGCTTCCACAATCTGAACACATGAAGAACATGGAGGAAGATCAGTTCTGAACAACCGGACAAGTCTCTGAAAGTTCATTCAAAATGTCTGAATTCTTTCACAATGCATTTTGGGAAGGATTTCTTCACTATACGGTGAAACGGACACCTTGGTAGCGAGGGAGAGCATGTTTGCGCTGTAGAACGGAGGCGTGAGAGTGACCGTCTGATAGAGGACGCATCCCGCGGCCCAAACATCTGCTTTCTCACCGTACGGCTCGCTTTTCACGATCTCAGGACTACACACACACACACACACACAGACACACACACACGATGTGTGCATACACACACACACACACACACACATGATGTGTGCATACATACACACACACACACACACATGCACACACACACACACACACACGCACACACACACACACACACACACACACACACAGACACACACAAACAGACAGACAGACGCGCATGCACACACACAGACACACACAGACACACACAGACAGACACAGACAGACACACACACACACACACACACACACACACACACACACACACACACACACACACACACACACACACAGACAGACAGACACAGACACACAGACACACACACACACACACACAAAACAGAAAGTATGCTTCACCTCAAACTCCAAGAAATGTTCACCTGGTCATAGCAGGTATTTCAGAACTGTAAATAAAAGATTTCTTCTTTTTTTTATACTTGATTTATGATTTTCAAGACAATAAAAGATTTCCGTACAGTACCAGCAGTAAAGTATTGTCCCGACCACTGACGTCAGCTTACTGTTCTCCTGTTTCTGTTTAGCAAGACCAAAGTCAGCTGTAAAATACATTAGATTGGTTATTATGTGTACAACTTGCCTAAACACACACACACACACACACACACACACACAAACACACACACACACACACACACACACACACACACACACACACATACTCCTTGTGTGTTTGTATATATATATAGGCATTCAAAAGTTTGGGAGTGTAAGATTTTTTATGTTTTTAAAAGAAGTGTCTTCTGCTAACCAAGGCTATATTCATTTGATTAAAAATACAAAAAAATATTATTACAATTTAAAATACCGTAAAACTTCAAATAATAGCCCGGGCTTTTATTTTCCCAAATCGCCGAACTGCACCGGCTTGTATTTGAGACAGGCGTCTATATGAGACACAGGCATTTATAATTTAGTGTTGAGATGTTGTTCATTGAGATGTTGTTCCTAGAGTCTCTAATCTCTAAAAATCTCCAAATGCTCCACGTGAAACTGCGGTCTTCCGACCTTTTACTATCGTGTCAATAGATTTTGATTAATATGCGCGAGGGAGAGAGAGATCAAGACAGCGCTCGTGTTGTTTGAAGACGTGAGAGGGCGCGCGCGCGGCCGGGGCGCGCTCTCTTTCTCTCTCTCTCTCTCTCTCGCTCTCTGCTCGTTTGCGCCCTGTCAAGAGCAGCAGTTATTCTATTCTTCATCATTCACCGATCAAAAAAGGCTTTGGCGGCCGCCAAAAAGCGGACGATTCGATGGGTTTTAGAGGATTAAATACAACCCGAAACTAAAAAACAGACCCGGCCTCTATTTGAGACCGGCCTTTATTTACCCAAACCTGTAGCCACACCAGGCGTGTAAAAGAGACAGGCGTCTATTTGGGACTCGGCTATTATTTGAAGTTTTACGGTAACTGTTTTATATTTTAATATATTTTAAAATGTAATTTATTCCAGTGATCAAAGCTGAATTTTCAGCATCATTACTCCAGTCTTCAGTGTCACATGATCCTTCACTCTAATATGATGTTCCCTTTCGAGGGAACGAGACGCTGCGTCGATGACGCTTTGGGAACACCCCGTCGATGACGCTTTGGGAACACCCCGTCGATGACGCTTTGGGAACACCCCGTCGATGACGCTTTGGGAACACCCCGTCGATGACGCTTTGGGAAAGCCCCGTCGATGACGCTTTGGGAAAGCCCCGTCGATGACGCTTTGGGAAAGCCCCGTCGATGACGCTTTGGGAACACCCCGTCGATGACGCTTTGGGAACACCCCGTCGATGACGCTTTGGGAACACCCCGTCGATGACGCTTTGGGAACACCCCGTCGATGACGCTTTGGGAAAGCCCCGTCGATGACGCTTTGGGAAAGCCCCGTCGATGACGCTTTGGGAAAGCCCCGTCGATGACGCTTTGGGAACACCCCGTCGATGACGCTTTGGGAACACCCCGTCGATGACGCTTTGGGAACACCCCGTCGATGACGCTTTGGGAACACCCCGTCGATGACGCTTTGGGAAAGCCCCGTCGATGACGCTTTGGGAACACCCAGTCGATGACGCTTTGGGAACGTCCCAGCGTGATTCTGTCTGAAGCACTCACGTCAACTAGTCCAATAGCGAGCGTGAGCGGGTGACGTCACGGCCGGGAAAGGATAAAAGCACATCCGGTCTGACCGGCGTCAGCTGTCTGTCTTATTTATTGTTGTCTGTCACTATATTACTCACAAGCATAGATATTATGGCGAACAAACAAACCTTAGATCGCGTGTTCCTCCCTGCCCTCTTTTCTTCACGGGTTTGGGATACATATGGTTTGTGTGTTGTATGTTTGGAACGGAGCATGATCTGTCAGCGCTCGAGCGCCCCTTTCGGGGGTTGCGTCTGTTATGGGCATTTTTTATTTTACATTGATCAGTAGTAGATTACTAGGTCGTGTGTTTCTATTCATTTACTTACAATGGATAATGCAAAGGAATGTCATGTGATTTTGTTATTTGGGGACTTTCCCATTTATGTATGTTCATAATGCCTGGGGAGGCAGGAGCATGACTCCAGAAAATGGACCAGGTCAGAGGTCATCTAGGCAAGGGGGGCTAAAGGGGTTAGTTAGTAATAAAACTGAACCAGCAATATGGGTCCTTTTGTTTTTACCAATGATAATGATAATGTCTGTGGAAAGTTACTGGGGAGGCAGGGGGAAAAACAGCCTTGGAAAGAACAGTATAAATTTGACTCTGAGTGTCTCTTTCGCAGTGATGATGTTTAATACGAATTTTTGCCATAACACGTCCGATATTAGATCGTGAATCGTGCAGTCAAGAAACTCAAGTTCAAAATACTGACACTCAAACAGATCGTAACTCAAACAGATCCGAGGACTGGTTTGTCAAGATAGATCTAAAAGACTCCCATGTCTCCATCCTCCCTCAGCACAGGTGCAAAGAATACCAGTATCGCGTGCTCATTCGGTCTAGCTCTCTCACCCCGCACGATCACCAAATGTGTAGATGCATCTCTGGCCGAATCACTGTACGTTCACACCGTGCCGATTGAGCTTCCAAAGTTACCGGAAGTCATTCATTTTCAATGGAAGCTGTCTTCTCTCAGCTGCAAGGAGCGTCAAATCCATCAGCTAAATCCGGTTTTGGGCGTTTTGAGCGACCTGAGCGTCAATCAGCAAAGTAGCTCAACTTTATGTTAATGAGCTATGACGCGGTTTAGCGGCAAGCAGCGGCAAAACGCCAGCAACCAATCAGAATATAGACCGTAATTTGCTCACGGTAACACCGATTTGACCAATCGCACTAGATGCAAATAATAATAATAATAGCTAATTATTCTTCTTTTTTTTTAACCAAATGTGACCAAAATGGATATAAAAATGCTGTCATTATAAAAGGTTTCTAGTGTCAATGTATTGCTTGTTTTTTCTGTTTACATTTCATGTTGTGAAACTACTCTTCTGTCGTGATCGAACAGAGAATGCTGCAAGTACAGTCGGGCTGCAGGGCATACGCATTCTGAACTACATAGACGACCGGCTGATTCTAGTGGAGTCAGAGCAACGTCATCCTCGCAAACATGCAGAAAGCGTCTCGTTCCCTTCTCAGGGAACTAGGGTTACAGTCGTAACCTGAGACGACTTGCTGCTCAAGAAACATTGGTAACGCTTCCTTTTACAGAACAGTACTTACAGTGTACTTACCTAGAAAGTACTGGCTAATATAAGGTAAGTACATGGAACAGGGGTAGGTTCAGGGTTAGTACTAGTTATTACCCAGTAATTGTAATTACTAAAATAAGTACATAGTATTTACATGGGTAACTGGACTGTAAAAGGAAGCGTAACCGAAACATTTATGATTATTATCAATGTTATACAATGTTGTGTAAATTTAAAAAACAAAAACAGCATTTTTCTGAAATACTAATATTTTGTAACAATATACAGTACCATTCAAAGGTTTGGGGTCAGTACAATTTTTTTTTTTTAAAGAAATCAATATTATTCAGCAAGGATGCATTTAATTGATCAAAAGTGACAGTAAATAAATTTAAAAAGTTACAAAAGATACTATTTCAAATAAATGCTGTTCTTTTGAACTTTCTATTCATCAAAGAATCCTAAGAACTTTTTTTGTTTTCAACACTGATAATATTCAAAAATGTTTCTTAAGCATCAAATCATCATATTAGAATGATTTCTGTGTATTTTTCCCCATATAATAATCTGGACAGGTAAAAGTTCAAATCAACTCACTTATAGTGACTTTATCTCTCTCTCCGAGCATGATGTTATTGGGTGTGAGATCTCGGTGGATGATCCGTTTCTCCTTGTGTAAGTATCTCAAAGCCAGACAGATCTGTGGAAGTTTCAGTATGAACATAATTGATCATTTCTATTTCATATTTATCCTCAGAGTTCAGAGTTCCTCATCACCTGTATGAAAATGTTCCAGACTCTCTCCTCGGTGAACGTCTGCTGTTTCTCTTTGAGAGAGCTGAAATGTTCAGCCAGTGGAGCTCCTTCTATCAGCTCCATCACGATATAGAGTTTGTCAGCTGAGACCAGGACAAAAACAGATGTAAATTATATATATATATATATATACACTCACCGGCCACTTTATTAGGTACACCTGTCCAACTGCTCGTTAACACTTAATTTCTAAGCAGCCAATCACATGGCGGCAACTCAGTGCATTTAGGCATGTAGACATGGTCAAGACAATCTCCTGCAGTTCAAACCGAGCATCAGTATGGGTAAAATACACGACCTGTGGAGGAAAAGTCAAAGATACAACGGGCTGGAACTAAATGAAATTAGTAAATTAGCTGTTTTTTTCTAGTGATATATTTTAACATTATTATTTTATAATATTTCTGTGATATTTTGTTTTCGGTCATGTCTTCAGTGTCACATGATCCTTCAGAAATCATTCTGATTTGGTGCTAAAGAAACATTTCTTATTATTATCAAAGTTAAACACAGTTACTTCATATTTTTGTGGAAACTGATTTGTTTGGATTCATTGATGAATAGAAAGTTCAAAAGAACAGTATTTATTATCAATAGAATTTTAATGTCTTTTTTTAATCAATTGAATGTGTCTTTGCTAAATAAAAGTACAATTTCTTTTTTCTCTTCTTTTCTTTTTTAAATCTTACTTACCCCAGAATTTTGAATGGCAGTGTATTGTGATTTTTTTTAAATAAACATATTTTATTTTATTTTATAAAAATAGAGCAGCTAAAACTGTTTTCAACATTGATAATAATAATAAATTATCTTAGAATGATTTCAAAATATATATTTTTAAAAACAGTTCATTTAAATTGTAATCATATTTCAGAGTATTACTGTTTTTACTGTATTTTTGATCAAATAAATGCAGCCTTGATGGAATTAAGAGACTTCTTACAAAAACTTTCAAAAACCTTAATGTTTCCAAACTTTTGACCTGACCGGTAGTGTTTATAGCCTATATATATATATATATATATATATATACACTCACTGGCCACTTTATTAGATACACCTGTCCAACTGCTCGTTAACACTTAATTTCTAAGCAGCCAATCACATGGCGGCAACTCAGTGCATTTAGGCATGTAGACATGGTCAAGACAATCTCCTGCAGTTCAAACCGAGCATCAGTATGGGGAAGAAAGGTGATTTGAGTGACTTTGAACGTGGCATGATTGTTGGTGCCAGAAGGGCTGGTCTGAGTATTTCAGAAACTGCTAATCTACTGGGATTTTCACGCACAACCATCTCTAGGGTTTACAGAGAATGGTCCGAAAAAGAAAAAACATCCAGTGAGCGGCAGTTCTGTGGGCGGAAATGCCTTGTTGATGCCAGAGGTCAGAGGAGAATGGCCAGACTGGTTCGAGCTGATAGAAGGGCAACAGTGACTCAAATAACCACCCGGTACAACCAAGGTGGGCAGAAGAGCATCTCTGAACGCACAGTACGTCGAACTTTGAGGCAGATGGGCTACAGCAGCAGAAGACCACACCGGGTGCCACTCCTTTCAGCTAAGAACAGGAAACTGAGGCTACAATTTGCACAAGCTCATCGAAATTGGACAATAGAAGATTGGAAAAACGTTGCCTGGTCTGATGAGTCTCGATTTCTGCTGCGACATTCGGATGGTAGGGTCAGAATTTGGCGTCTACAACATGAAAGCATGGATCCATCCTGCCTTGTATCAACGGTTCAGGCTGGTGGTGGTGGTGTCATGGTGTGGGGAATATTTTCTTGGCACTCTTTGGGCCCCTTGGTACCAATTGAGCATCGTTGCAACGCCACAGCCTACCTGAGTATTGTTGCTGACCATGTCCATCCCTTTATGACCACAATGTACCCAACTTCTGATGGCTACTTTCAGCAGGATAATGCGCCATGTCATAAAGCTGGAATCATCTCAGACTGGTTTCTTGAACATGACAATGAGTTCGCTGTACTCAAATGGCCTCCACAGTCACCAGATCTCAATCCAATAGAGCATCTTTGGGATGTGGTGGAACGGGAGATTCGCATCATGGATGTGCAGCCGACAAATCTGCGGCAACTGTGTGATGCCATCATGTCAATATGGACCAAACTCCCTGAGGAATGCTTCCAGCACCTTGTTGAATCTATGCCACGAAGAATTTAGGCAGTTCTGAAGGCAAAAGGGGGTCCAACCCGTTACTAGCATGGGGTACCTAATAAAGTGGCCGGTGAGTGTATATATATAATATATATACTGTATAATACACATATGCTTTGGGGACCAAAAGTCTGAGACGCTGAATTTTGGACCCCCTTGTACACCATTGTATAACATAAGTATAATATATTTTTATATATAAATGTCACAGAAGAGTACGTACCTTCTAAAAATGTTTTGAAGTATTTTACAATGTTTGGATGACACATCTGAAACAAATTAAAAATGACAAATGACAGCTTTCCTTTTCCTGTGAGAATATCAGGGTCATATTTCACTCTAACGTCGAAAATAAATACAAGAAGTTATATTTTGCCTAATGAAATTTGTTTTGATTGTGTCATTATTTACATGACAATAAATCACATTTAAATTATGTAAAAATGCAGTAATGCTATAATCCTAATCATCCTTTAAACACAATATTTTTTATTAAAATCTGTGGAAATTATAGATAACTACTTGTTGAGAATTGAGGAGAGAGGAAGACATGCTTAATTGTCATGAAAACACTTTTACAGAACAAGCTAATTTTAATGTTCTAAAAACAATGTTTATTTTACTCTTATGCAAGTTTGTTTTTTTTGGCAGGTGAAAAAGCTCTGCAAAGTTCCAGTTCTTCTGTATATCAGTGTCAGTGTTTCTGAACTCCTGAAACGTCTCCATTGTAGTCTTGAGTTTCCTCTGGGAACAAACACGTCACAATATTCCTCATTTAAATAATTAATACGCAGAATAAAGGGGCGGGGCCTGGTTGAGTTAGTTAGTAGTGTGTTAAACTGGTGGTTATGGTAAGGGGCGGGACATTTCCCAAACACACTCGAAGCGCTCGGCCAATCACAACACACTGATCCAGCCGACCAATCAGAGCACAGTGTGCTTTTCAGAAGGAGGGGCTTCATAGAGACAGGAAGTAAACAGAGCGTTACTGACAGACTGGGAAAAGAGGAGCTGCAACAATGGAGAATATGAGGAAAATAATCAACATTCAAGCAGGAAAACCTGTTCTGAGAATGCATTATTCACCTGTTCTTTAATGATGGTTAGCTCAGACACGATCTTATCAACGCTGCTGTTTCTGGATCGATTGTCCTTGCCGAAGGCTGGATTGTGAAAGTTGACCTCCTTCAGTGCCAGAACGTTCTGTCCACTCTGCTTACGGACCTTTGAGTGGGAGCAAAAACACCTGTGAATGGCTCAATTTAACTATTAAAAGGAACACTCCACTTTTTTGGGGAAATAGGCTCATTTTCCAGCTCCCCTAGAGTTACACAGTTGAGTTTTACCATTTTCAAATCCATTCAGCCGATCTCCGGGTCTGGCGGTATTACTTTTAGCATAGCTTAGCATAGATCATTGAATCTGATTAGACCGTTAGCATCTCTCTCAAAAAAATGACCAAAGAGTTTAGATATTTTTCCTATTTAAAACTTGACTCTCAGGAATGAGAGTATAGTTCCTAGCCATATCGGTCTAGAAAATCGCAACTTTTCATTTTCCGTCGGTCTTAGTTCACGATGTAACTACAGAAGTGTCAAGTTTTAAATAGGAAAAATATTGAAAATCTTTGGTCCTTTTTTTGAGAGAGATGCTAACGATCTAATCAGATTCAGTGATCTATGCTAAGCTATGCTAACAGTGCTACCGCCAGACCCGGAGATAAACGGTAAAACTCAACTGTGTAACTCTAGGGGAGTTGGAAAATGAGCCTATTTCCAAAAAAGTGGAGTGTTCCTTTAACTAACAAAGTACAAATAAACAGCACAGATCACCTTCACCTTAAAGACGCTTCCAAAGGCACCGCTGCCCAGATGGTCCAAAACCGCGTAACCATTGATCACTCTCAAAGGAGGTCGGTTCTGGTTCACCGTCTCTATGCTTTCCCTGAGAACATCTAACTCCTCCTCCTACACGTAAACACAGTCATAATGTAAACATGCCAGAGAGAAAATATAAGAGAGTTTTGACTATTTTAGCGCAAATGTTTCCATTTATTTCATTGCTTTAGAGAAGCAGATGTGTCAGTGTAATTCACTGATGAAGACCATCTTCAGTCTCTTACTGTTAAAAGTGTGATTTTCTCCTGCAGTGGTTCATACGCAGTAATATCTCTAACATAGTGCCCAACATCGATAAACATCTCAAACAACTCTGGAGAAAACAGTCTGGAACAAACAAACAGCATTTAATTTAGAAAAAAAAGAGAAAAAAAACATTCATAAATTAAATCATTTCTTTAAATAAATAAATAAACCACCTCATGTAGATTTAATAAATTTCTACAAAATAAATACATTAAAAATCAAATACCTTTTAAAGTGATGTCTATTGCGTTCCATACTAAAAAGGAATCGTAAGGCCCTGAAAGCATAACACTTCAGAAAATAAGGAGAAACATTATTATCTGCATTTCAGGCGTACTTATGGGAAATGAAGAGAACATTTTAAATTGCAAATGTAACGCTGCAATTAAAAAGATGCTTTAAGGACGTAAGAACCATAATCCATTTTTGCATACTGTATTGTACATTCATAAAAAAATTAAAAGTGAGCAGTTTCTGCAGCCTTTATATTTATATACACACATTTATTATTATTATTACTTTCTTAATATAGTAATACAGTATATTTCATTAGACTAACATACCTGTAGAGATTTTGCTAGAGGTTCTTTAAAGCTTTGTGGCAAAATCAATTTGCCAATTATGTACACACCGTTCTCCTAAAACAGAATGGATGCATGTAGAGTATATAAATATGAGATTAATGCAAACTGATGTCTTTGATTCACGAGAGAAGCATCTGACAGAGAAAGACAAGTGGACTACCTGAACCACGTTATTTGCTGTCGTATCATCCAAAACAAGCTCGGTGATCGCTGCACAGCATGCTGGGAACAGGGATGAGTCAGTGCTTTTGTTAGGCTAATTGTTACAGTCAATTAAGACAATGCCGAATGTATTGGCAACACTTTACATTAGGTCTCATTAGTTGACTTAGTTAACTAATAATGAGCAATTCATTTTATTTGTTACAGCATTTTGTTAAAGTCACCATGAAATCAAACCTGACCATTCTTCATTTTTTATGGAATATAGTTGCTCAACTCCATGCATGCACTTGTCATTATATTTTCCATTACAGAGGCATCATAGTGAAGATGCATTACATCAAGTGATGCAAACTTGTTGTCAACATGATGTTTAATCATTTGCTGCATGTATTTTAGGATGTCATATAAGATAGCATATATTTTATAGCTTCTTATATAGTCTAAGATCTATGGAAGGTTGTTTCAGCCATGGAATAAACATTTTTAAAAAGGGTAATAGTGACTTTTTAATCTTACAATTCTGACCTTTTTTTGTGAGTTTACATCAAATTCTGGCACTTTTCCCCCAAGAATTGTGAGATATAAACTCGCAATTGTGAGTTATAAAGTTATAGAGTTATAAAGAGCTGCCTTCTGAATTTTTTTTTTTCGTGGCAGAAACAAGCCTCCATAAAGATCTATTAAGGCATGTATATTATTTAATTTTGATCACATGTCCAAAAGTAAGCAGTTTTCCTGTGCATCCTCACCTGCCTGCAGATTGATGGTGTTCTCCGCGGTCTCTCGAGGGCTCACCTGCGCTGTCACGAGATGCCTGTGAATCCTTCCTGACGCATTGGCGCTGGACAGTGTGTCAACGGTGGAGCGATCAGACACATACACTCGTTCTCTGGGAAAAAAAAAGTTTTGCATGACTTAAAGGATTAGTTCACTTCAGAATAAAAATGTCCTGATAATTTACTCACCCCCACGTCATCCAAGATGCTCATGTCTTTCTTTCTTCAGTTGAGAAGCAATTAAGGTTTTTGAGGAAAACATTCCAGGATTTTCTCCATATAGTGACTTCAATGGGGTCCAACGGTTTGAAGGTCCATATTGCAGTTTCAGTGCAGCTTCAAAGGCTCTACACGATCCCAGTCGAGAAATAAGGGTCTTATCTAGACAAACCATCAGTCATTTTCTAAAAAAAATAAACATTTATATACTTGTTAACCACAAATGCTCATCTTGCACTAGTAATCACGTTGAAAGATCTGTTCAACATTGTTTACAAAGCGTACGTGCAAAGACTAAGTCAAACGCCATTTTAAAATGAATAAATAAATAAAAGGTAAAACAGCATTGTAGAACTATTTTAAAGTTGGAGGAGAAAATGAGATGGATTTTTTCACCCTAGCCTACATTTTCTGACCTACGTCAGGTTACCGCCTGAACTTTCCAATGGGATTACGTAATGCGTGAAGTCGTGGTCGTGGAAGACAAGCATTTGTGGTTAAAAAGCATATAAATGACCGATGGTTTGGTTGGCTAGATAAGACCCTTATTCCTCAGCTTGGTTCCTCGCCTCGTGTCAAGATTTTGAAGCTGCCCTGAAACTGACATTTGGACCTTCAAACCGTTGGACCCCATTGAAGTCATTATATGGAGAAAAATCCTGGAATGTTTTCGACTAAAGAAAGAAAGACATGAACATCTGTGTGAACTACTCCTTTAAAGTGCATTTAAAGCTCAACCATAGTCTGTAAAAAAAAATATGGACGTAGAGTCCGTGACGTCACCCGTAGTGTTTCTGAAGAGCATTTTTGAAGCCCAAAAGTGGGCGGAGCCGGCCGTCGCCATCTTGGCACCGTCACTCCCAGATAACGAAACTGGGCAGCGGCGGTTTAGCTGAGGTGACGTGACGCTAACAGACAGCAGACAAACGGCTAGTAGTGACATCAGCGACAATCCACCTGTCACTCAAGTGGCCACGCCCTTAATTATGCAGAATTGAAGGCTTAATATAATTTAAACGGATGAGTTATACAAAAATTCACCCCCCTCACAGTCGTCATGAAGGGCAAAATTAGCTATATAGACCAAAACCACTTTTTGCACCAGGCTGTAAACACATTATTTTCTGCTGTAAAGTTGAGCATATTAGCATGGAGGTCTATGGGATTGACTCTCTTTTGCAGCCGGTCTCTAGTGGCCAGTCGATGAACTGCAGTTTAAGTCTCTTCCGTGTGGGTTTCAAGAGAGAGAGACAGGAAGGTTGCCGCTTGAGCTCAACCAAACGTGACCCGACTCCATTGTAGAGACCCACCCGTGTAAGATGCGCAGGAGTTGTTGCACACCGCCCCACGCCCGGATCTCAGCGCTGGTGTCGGGATCCTGGCACAGCTGCACAAGCACCCAGACCGAGCTCCTCAACAGCTTCACATGCTCCGAGTGCAGGAGACTGAGCAGCACCGGCACGCCGTCACACTGGCGGACCTGATCCCTGATGCACTGCACAGAGCAAAGCAACCTCAGCAGCTCCGCGCTCAACCTGAGAGGATCACACACACATGGAGGAATAGTCGAAAGTGCCTTGGAACACACATCTTTGGCTGCTTCTCAATTCCTATTTGTGCATCCTCGCATCTCAGCTCCACCTTTTCAGGATGCGATGGAAGGATGCAAGGAAAAGACGTGAGGACGGAGGAAAGCTTATTTGTATATTGGAATAATATCACTTCACTGCATCATCAGCTGCGCTCAAAGGATCTGCGCCTATGTTGTTAAAATTTGGTTATTTAAGAGTTTAATAAATAATAAAAAAAGATAAAGCAAGATGCCCTGTTGATACATGTGTGATACATGATTTATTAAAATTGTAAAGGTAAAGCATAAATTAAAATTATTGTGACAGATGTGAAGGGGGAGGAGAAATTATTTGCATGTAGAAGTAGTGTATGTAGTGAGAAGCTCCTCACTCCTCGTTTCTCGACTCCTCGCGGTGTGATTAGAGAATTGAGATCTCCTTCAAGAGCTCGATCGGTTTCCGGCTCATAGGATGGAGGACGGAGGAGCGAGGAAACGAGGAGGGATATTGAGAAGCACCCTTTGTATGATGCGTTGACACAATTTCCACTGAAACAGGAAGCTAAGGCGGGACATATTGAATGGCTCCTCCCCCTTTTCAAATAGCCAATAGTGTTTAGTTTACTGATGATATTTGGATTCAATAGTAGAGGTGTGAATAAATTCTAGAAAATGTCATTCTTAACTAACGTACAGTTGGAAAACGGAATAAAACTTGAGCGTTTGAGCAACCGAACACACACTCCAACACATATTTCTCTGCTTCGGTCAGGTGGTGTTTATAGCACAGCACAGGGGGCGGAGCTTTAGATTCTAGAGAGCATTTGATTGGATAGAAGATGTGATGAGAAGCGGTGATATCGTAAAAATCCCTGATCCATTTTAGCGGAAGTGAGAGACTGTAAGTTTTGAATGCTTATATCTCCTAAATTTAAATGTTGTCAACGGTTTGGAACACACCAGCTTATTCATAACCTTAAGGCTAACATATTCATACAAAAAGCTAAAAAAAAATTACATTTTGATTTCAGGGGCCCTTTAAGTTTTAAAGGGGAAGTGTGTAACTTCTGTGCCACTACAGTGCATCACGTGTTTATTTGAACCAGTGTTGTTAGTTAGGCTGCTTAACCAATTGCCTTGACTATTCAAATTATATTGTATTATATTGCAGGGCTGTTGAATTTTTTTTATCTGATTGGTTGACATACGTTTTAAGGTGTGTAATTATTTTCAGGGAAACATAAAGTAGTTCCAGGCAGGTTTTGACCCCATTACACCTCCATATCACTATGCAATAAGATTTCAATAAGATTTAAAGGTCCTTACATCCGACAGCAAAAGAACCAAAACCCACAATGACACTGAACAAGCAAATAAATATAGTGAACATTATAGGATAAAAAGGACAAATTATTTAAAGACAAAATTAAGTTTTTCAGTTTGCCACAACATTTATTATGTAAGAAAAGCACACACTTTCTTTCTCCCACTCAAACACACACACAATCGCACAGAAACGTGTTGTCAGCGCTGCTCTGATGATTTTATCAGTAAAATAGTTTAGCCACTTAAAAAATACATGTTATTTCTCAATAGCAAGGAAATAACAGCACTGATCATGAAGCAGATAAACTTACAGACTCACTATTAGCGGCAAGTAATTCACATATGCTTAATCTCTCTCTCTCTCTCTCTCTCTCTAATAACTGCATTAGTCTGCATATCAATATCTCATAGCAGTGGAAGTGTGGGATGAGATGTGAAAGAAATTAGTCCTACACACAAGAGCGTTTTAAGGACAAAAACCTGACAAACGTCTTGAAATAAAACGTCTGAACAATGACAATGACTTAAGGTGTGGTAACCATAGTATAAGTAGATTCATTGACTCTGGTCCATTAAATTATTAGAAAATACTGCACACTTGGTGGTAATGTGGACACAACGCAAATCATCACTTATTATCATTGTGGAAACTGTATTTTTTTATTCTTTGATTAATAAAAAAGTTCAAATGAACAGCATTTATTTGAAATGTAAATCTTTTGTAAAATAGCTTTACAGTCACTTTTGATCAGTAATGCATTTGTTTTTACTTACTGTAAACTTACTGACTTTTGAACAGTAGTACACGCAATTTGGATGGATTGTGATTCTACAAGGAACTAATAATAAGATTTTATGGCATCTTGTAAATGCAACTTCTGAACTACTGCTTCATGTATTTCCAACAGGCCAGCTGACAGTCTTGCCTATAGGCCCGGGACAAGATAATCTTAGATGGGCCCCCCCACGGCCAGATCGCCCCTTTTTTCTAACCACTTTACAGCAGACTTCCTTTTTTTTTTTTTTTTTAAACACCATACTTTTACCCAAACTGAATAATAAAAACCCGTTTAAATGGGTACATTTTCTATAAATGTCTTCATTTTCTTTTCTGACATAGCCTACTGCAGTTCTTGTTAAAACACAATAGACATGCAAAATCTGTGCATTTTGGGCACTTTTTGTGTGAAATCATATTTATTTTTTGTCCATCAAAAGTGTGCTTTCACTTTTAATTAAGCATGAGCAGCGCAGCAAAAATAGACTCGGATCTGGCCCATTATCTATTGAGAATGAGAATGTGACGTCACGCGTTTCACTCCGCATTGCATTGTGGGAAGGCGTCGCCATCTTGGTAGGATACGCTATACATTGTCATGGTTACTTCGACAGTGAGACCGAGAGAAATAGCGACAGAGAGAGAGAGCAGCTTGATATTTGTTTGCATTTTTGCGATAAGGCACAGTTTCTTGGGAATAAATGAAGAAGGGGGAAGCAAAAGGAAAGGGGCTCTATCGGGGGAGAGACTAAATAACAACACCAAGCAGCGTTATTTAGAGAAACTAGTTGACATCAACAACATATGGACCCGTACGACCTGCTACAGAATGGACGAAAGACCCAAAGCACTACCACCTTTCACATACCCTGACATAGTCAATTACCTGGTTTATGGTATCAGTGCCTGACGTTACTGCCTACACAATGCAAGAGTTCAGAAGCTTTAAGTCATTAGAAGCTTATGAACAATTCTGCTGCGACTGGGTGCAAGACTTAGAAACCCCCAAACCTGTAACGTTAAACTGCGAGAGTTGAGTCATACCTGATGTTTCAGGCCTCATTCATATGTGGAAATAAATCTGATATGAATCAGATACGTGCATTTGCACCTGCCGTGCAACGTCAAGCGGACAGATCGGACATTCAATGCGAGTCGTACGTCATTAAAAAAATGTGTCTTTTTAAAACATTTCGCGGTACAGATGTATCTATAACAAATTAAACAACTCTAGTTGAATAACAGAGTATTAATTTCGTTCGTTTGTGTAAAATAAAAGGCGAACTGTGCTGAAATGTGTTGCTTTTGAAATCATGCTTTGCTCGCTGTTGCTGCTGTCAGTTTATTGACAAGCAGTTTCTCTAAATAAAGCTGGCTAGCATTGATAGAACCCCTTTCATTTCTCTTCCTTCTCCATATCTTCCAAAGAAACTGCGGCGTATCGCTAAAATGTAAACAAATACTCATAGACATATACACTAGACATCTAGTGTATATATATATCTATGACAAATACTAAGCTGCGCTGTCTCTCTCTTTCGCTATTTCTGGAATGTTTAGTCGCGCCTCTGTGAAGTTCTGAATGCGTTGCCCCTGGCAACCGATAGCGTATCCCATAGATATCTATATAAAGGCTAGATGTCTTACGGCGGAGTCGCTATTATGAGCTAATATCCAAAATATTCCATATGTGTCTCTTTCCTCCTTTCTTATCAACAAGTGGATTTACAGCCACCACATCAGCAGCACCGCCGGTCGCCATGTCTCAGCGCTTTTATGAAGAGGACGCAAATCTGCACACGCTTCGGGCATGCACGCGCATCTTGACCACTATTTCAAGGACAATTAGGAAGAAAACAAATAAAAAGCTTTTATGTAACTCAAATATTAGATATTCTTTTCACAAATATGCCTATTTTATTTATTTTTTAACAATTATTCCATAATTTAATGAGGGCCCAGTTCTGCCAGTTCTGTACAGAAAAACTGCAAAAGATAAAAGAAGTTATAAAAAAACACAAGTTGTCAAACAAGCCTCTACATACCTTTTCGATAACATGTCATATTCTTGTAATACAACTAGAATATGCTCCACAACAGACAGCTCTCCGATCTTCTCTTTGCATTCTTGACTAAATGAGAAGAGGGATTATTGATTAAACTCATTGTGCTCATGTCATTTTTACTCCTAATATACAAGTACCTTTCAGCGAGTGAGGTGAGAGCCAGGAGAGCTCCTAATACTACACTACTGTCCCGCGTAGAGAGCAGCTTCACGAGGGTCTGTGCAACAAAAAAAAAAGAATCTGTTTTATCAGAAAGTTGTTATGCAGATTATGAACCAGATTTGATGTCAGCAATACAGGCATTTAATGAGTCAAGGGGAAAAACAGAAGCGAAGGGAGCAGGTCATCAACATTGATAGCTGAGACCATGACATTGGAAATTATGACTAAGGAACAACACATAAATATTGAAAAGAAGAGGTCCTAGAACAGAGCCTTGAGGGACACCTTGAGAGAGAGAACAATTGGAAGATTTGAAGTTATGGAAAGCAATGAAGTATTGTCTATCAGTGAGATGCCTATCTGAGAGACACATACCATATGTGCACCACAATGAATAATCCACTGTCTTTGTTCCTCAACAGAAGATAACTTCTGAAACATATCTGCAGAGCAAATGATGGGGGAAACAAGTTTAGCAAACAGATAATTATTCTAGCGGCTCGTTTCCAAGCTCTACATACTGTAGCATGTCTGTCTCACATGTCATTGCAACCAGCTGCTCAATTTCCAATGTCTGTTCTCTGCATTCTAGATACACAGTGGCCACCGACTCCATGTGCTGAAAAACATCCAATGAGACACAATTAATTTCCACATTCTGCTGTGCATTTGAACATTGTGAATGTCTTTACCTTGGCGAGCTGCCCAGCACCTTGCAGTTCAAAGAAGACTTTCTATAAGAGGAAACAGAAATATATACAGCAAATTAAAGAAAAACATGTTTTTATTTTTAAATCAGTATTTGTCCATATACGTCTATATAACATAAATGTATAAAATAAAATAATAATAGGGTCATTCCGTGTCAAATCAAACAAATTTAAGAAACTTCCCCGGCTTAAATTTTGGATTTTGTTTAAAAAAAAAAATCTGAAGAAAGACTAAAAATATTACATTTCATGGATGAATATTTACTAAGGAATCCACTATTTCGTAGAGGTTTGAAGTCAAATTACAGGTGGGTGAAAAGTATTTAAAGGGGTCCTATTATGCCCTTTTACAATGTCTTGATTTAGTTTTCTGGGTGTACAGAATATGCTTTCATGCTTGATTGTTCAAAAAATACATTATTCTTTACATATTTTGTATTATTACAGCACCTCTTTCCCCAGTCTGGCCCGAACGCGTCGTTAGTTTCAATGAAGCCCCTCCTTCCGAAATATGAAATGTGTTGTGATTGGCAGCGCTTAGCGCATTCAGAAAATGTCACGCAAAAACCATTCAAAATGTTTTTAAGCTGAAGAACAAATAATGTATCTCGTATTTTTGCGTGTTTCCCACCATCAAAACAATTGCATAGAAAAAAAAAAAAATCTAATTAAAAAAATCTAGCCAGGGACCTCTGGTTGAGTTGACACAGAATAATTCTAATACATATTTATATTAAACAAAGATCTTAGATCTCACCTGGTGAAGAGGATCCCTGATCAACAATCTCAAGCAGTTCAGGACTCTTAAAACACTGTCGGAAGAGGACTTTTCCAGCCAGTTGCTAAAAAACAAATAAGCCTAGTCTACAGTAATCCATAACCACACTAGCTGATATATCAGCAGCATCATACACTCTACTATACAGCATCATACTCATGAATACAGACCTACAACCGAGTCTGTTATTGATCAAGCCAGTGAAGATGTCCAGGAACAGTGTGTGATGTGGATGGTCGCTAAAACATCTCTGGTTTCTGTAAATGACACTGGGAACGACATGAAAATGCTTACAAAATGCAACTGAATGAGAGCAAAATGACCAAATAACATGGGAAACTGTGCACCTAAAGTTATCCAGCTCAGATGCTTCATTGGTTGTGCCGTTTTTCCGGTGGTCAGGAACATTTGAGGAGTTTTGAGACTTCCGTCCCTTGGATTGACTCAAAGATGAAACCTGAGATGAGGAGCAGAGATGACACTGAGAAACTAAACTCACGTCAATTCAGAATTTAACTGAGAATCTAATTGCAATTAAATTCTGATTTTGAATTGAATTGGCAAAGAGTTTATTAACATTTTGTAATTCTTTATGTTAAAATTTTAAATGTTACCTGTTTGGATATTGGAGCTCGGATCAGTGATAAAAGTCTCTTGAGATCAAGAAGCTCCCTAAAAATGATTTTTAAAAATACCTTTATAAATATCAGCAGAAAAACTAAATTCTCATCAGTAAAAGTTTCTGTGATGGCTTACTTGTCTTTAGGATTTGGATGTGATCTGTTTGGTCCTCTAGACTTTCTGTCTTGGAGAGGCATGTTGGCCCAATCTTGATTACTCTCATGTCTGCAGCCAGAAAAGCATGATAAATAACTTACTTAGATTATGTTTAAAAGGCCATTTTAAGTGTCCTCCTGCAAACTTCAAATCAATTACATAATTTACACACACACAAATAAATAAATAAATAAATACAGCATTCAAGTTTGGAATGACATGAGTCAAGTTGTTTAAATTGAGTCAAATTCACTATTTTAAACAAATAGTGAATACTTTTTGGGTGAGCTATTGTTTAAAATGTTTAATAACACAAACAAATAAGAATATAGCTCCCACAGCAGCGGTAACTTTTTTTTTTTTTTTTTTTTTTAATTTGATGCAAATGTAATAGAATTCTAAGTAATTAATGTACATGTGTAATTTATGTAAACAGTTTTCAATGAAAATATATATTTTAAAAAAACATAGCCTATAAAAAAGTATTTGTGATGTTGATGACCGTTAACGCGTCATCAGTCTGACACAGGTGTCCGACGTTTTCAAACACCATTTCTGTCGTTTATCCTTTCAAAGACATACAACTTCTAAGCTATTTTTTTATATTATACTTTAAAAGTGTCCATATGCTATCTTTATTTCAAATAAATCCCCGTTGCGTTTTAATTTTATCAAACGCAATAACATTCACACATTTAAAGTGTGACTCAGGTGTCCAAATACTCCTTTAGGACACTGACTGAATGAACGAAATTGAACGGCTTTATATCTTGCTGGATGTATTTTCTCACCTGTGTGGATCAGGAAGGGTAGTTTAATCGCATAGCTGAAGGTCGTCATATATTTCTCTGTATTTCTAGAAGACAACACACAGAAGCTCGAATCAGGAATGTGAAGACACACACAGCAACCAATGAGACGACGCGATGTTGAGGCGTTTGCGGTTACCAAGGTAATACTCAAACACACGCGCCAGGATGATGAGCTCGAGTTTCGCTTTTTCCACTGATCTTTCTTGGGACATTATCACACACACAAAAGTCACAACACGCGTTACAATAAAATGGCATTATTGTTTGCATGAATTTTTTTGTGCACAAAAAACATACAAGTAAGTGTAAGAAAAACGAAAATATAATGTAAAAATGGATTGAAAAAAAAAACCTCCTATATAAAACCAAATATGCTGTCTATGAAAATGACAGACTAAGCAGTTCAACTCTAGTGCAACACTTCTATGCCTAAAGGAAAAATACAGCAATTCACACATGTACTAGTGCATTTAAACATATGGAATCCATGTTAAATGTACACACTTGCAATATTGACGTAAAATGTCCTGTGTTTGTTTGTAGCAATAATCAGTAGGCTATTTCACAGTAAGCTACTCATACAAAATAACTTATTTAAAAAAAGGAAAAACACAATAGGGCTACATTCAATACGTCTTCTGCATAACAGGATCATCTTGGGAAGAAAACTTTCAAAAGCGGTGAAAAAACCTACAAATAAAAATTAAAGTTAACATTAATGACTAATAATTAATAAGGATGAGACTTGTGTTAGTGATAGTTTTTTCTTTATCTTTTATTTCGTGTTGTGTAATTATATCCAGCTTTTCAGGACTGCTTTAAGTTACTGACACAATTAAGCGATTAAAAAAAAGAATGGATGAATAAGAAAATCAGGAGCTTGACGTGTTTGATATCAAAGTCCTCCTAGCCTGCAGTCAAACATTTTATCCCTTAAAACACGTACATGTTTGATCACCAAAATTACATATTTAAACATTTTTCCTTTAATTTTTTTCATGCCTTAAAATAACTTGAATGTAACTTTACACCCTTGCCTCATTTAGTATACGCGGCTCTATTAATATGCAAATGAGCCCCGCCTCCACTCACTCAGAGATCCACTGGTTGACGATCACACGTTGTTAATCGGTTATAAGGTCGTTTGTGACGTCAGAAACACCAGCGATTTCACACTGTTTTTGAGACTGCTTATGGAATACACCCTCCTAAACATATGTTTTGGTCTGATAAGAAAAGGTCAAACAGTGTTATCCATTATGTCATTATGTGGTGTAAAAGCTATAGGGCAGCATGACTGTTCAGATGTTATAGATAGATATAAATAGATAACGATTTTAAAAGAATGTTGCAGATTTTGCATTAACATGGAAACATAAAGGTGCATCACATAATCAATTCTGATGGAAAACACCCACTCGAACATACAGCACAATTAAAGGGTTAGTTCACCCAAAAATGAAAATTGTGTCAGTAATTACTCACCCTCATGTTGTTCCAACCCCGTAAGACTTTCCTTCATCTTCGGAACACAAATTATGATATTTGTGATTAAATCTGAGAGCTGGATCACTCCTCCATAGGCTTCTAAGGGACTGAAACTTGTTCCCCCCGAAAAGTTATTAAAGACATCGTTAAAATAGTCCAAGTGACTACAGTGGCTCAATCTTCAGTTTATCAAGCGACGAGAATACTTTTTGTGCGCAAAAAAAACCCAAAATATCGACTCTATTCAACTATTACATTCCTTCTCGGTCGGCCTCGTAGTAAAACTGCGTATCGCTTCTGTGGTGGACGTCACATGCATCACACACACATGACCAGCGTCGGCTACGCTATCACACTACGTTAACTGACGAGGCCCACAGAGAAGGAAATGAATAGTTGAAATAAAGTCGTTATTTTTGTTTGTTTTTGCGCACAAAAAGTATTCTCGTCGCTTGATAAACTGATGATTGAGCCACTGTAGTCACTTGGACTATTTTAACGATGTCTTTAATAACTTTTCGGGGAGAACAAGTTTCAATCCCTTAGAAGCCTATGGAGGAGTGATCCAGCTCTCAGATTTAATAAAAAATATCTTAATTCGTGTTCCGAAGATGAACGAAAGTGTTACGGGGTTGGAACAACATGAGGGTGAGTAATTACTGACAGAATTTTCATTTTTGGGTGAACTAACCCTTTAAGAGACACCAAAGATCTTGCATTTGGAAATAATCAAACATCAGTGCATAAATAGTATAATTAAAATATAGAAATTATTATAGAAATTAATTACTTGTAGGCCTAAATGAATAAAAATGCAACATAGGAATATTACAATTAATGATTATATAAATGAATACATAGATGATGAGAACTCGTAAAGATAAGATTGATAAGATTTTTTTTTTAAAAAGACAATCAAAATAATAAATTGAATACATTTGAATACAAATATTTTCACATAACAATGTTTTGTGTTTAGTAGCAATGGTCAGTTCACAATACTCATCGGTCACAATGCTCAATAACACATTGGACCTCTTTCACGATTACAAAACTGTTCATAAAAACATTTTTGCATTAAGTGCTGCCACAATTTGCATATGTTTTTATGAGCAACTTACTCCACACTGACATTTATGGTTGCCTTTTGTCAGTTTGAGCTAAAGTTTAGTGAAGCATTTGAATAATAGTTGCAGCAGAAAACAGTGAGAAAATAGACCTAAAAAATAGTGCAAATCAAACTATCAACAAGCTTTGAAAATCATATTTCAAGAAATCTTCTTTTTGCCATTTAACATGCGCTTTGAAATTTGCACATAATGTGTGGCAAGGTTAAAGTCACGAACACATTGTTTAATTTGTGTTTAAAGATGCAGAATATTTGAATACAAAAACAATAAAATAGATATGAGGCTTTTATGGCCACCATAAATTCAACAAGGACAACAACAAAAAATGCTACCATGATGTATCATTCTTTATTTGAATAATAGATATATTTCACATTACGAGAATGACATTGTTTGCGTTCCAGTATGAGATTTGAAGTTCAAAATCTGCTTGATCGTGAAGTCACAATTCCAAAAACGGAGGTTTAATATAATAACCACAAAGATGCATTTCACACAACTACTGGATGAATAGCACTTTAATGAAATAGGGGGTTTTGTTTAAAGATATTAAGAGGCACTAAATGTATAGGCGTAGAAAATAATATCATATGTCAATAGATATTTGGTCTAAACGAGGCAGGTTTTAGGTAAAAACTAAATGTTAAAATAACGCAAATTAATGCCCACGTACTGCCGTAGTAATATATTTGTGTCTGTACTTTGATTTTGTCCACCACTGTTCACTATATGGATCTTTTTGAATATGAAACATCCAGGGCATTTTTGCACCAAGCACTGAAACATTTCTGACATCATTCAGCTAAAATTATAAGGTTGCATGGAAATCCCTTTTTTCTGATAGCAGTGAGTCAAAAGTTCAGACTGAGTTCAGCCTATTTTTATCTCATATCATAAACGGATGCATTTTCGTCAATGGTGAGTATGTGAAAGATAAATAAACTCAAAAACATTTGTATGTTCCTTCATGCTGGTATCGATGTAAAACAAACTGTAGCCTATTGGTAAGAACAAAATATATATACTTTCACTTACAAGTATTGACAAAGAAGCGATGTCAAAATAGGATGCTTCTGATGCAAAAACAAAATATCAACCAATATTGTAACTTTTTTTCATGTGTTTTTTTAAATCTAACCATGATTCGTGTTTGTGAGGTTTGCATGTTGTTTGCACTCCTCCGAATGTGATAATGTACACTTCCTGAATTCAGATGCAATACAAGTTTTGCATTTTAGTTAAACTTTAGCTGTGTCTGCTGTAATACACCTACAGTCACGTACCGTACAATCTTAAAGATCTGTTCTTGATCATCCTGTGCAGTGAACTGCTCAATCTGACAACTCGTCTATTTGATCATACTAAATTAAGAAATCCAGGGAAGCAAACTTTTGTGGTAAGTACAGACGACTATAACTTCGTTTTCATATTACTGACTTTTCTTTTGTGTTGAAACAACAATTTATTTCAAATAAATATACCTCTCAAAAGTGTATTTGGACAAGTCTGAATGAAATAGCTTCTAGAAAAATGTGCGATCAAGCACAGGAAGTTGCACTAAAAAAAGTAAATATTAAAATAAATAAAAAATATACCACCCATTTGGATTTGTTATCTAATACAATGACTTTCTGACATTTTTAAGTGTGACTTTCATGTCTGAATATATTTTTAAGTGTGACTTTCATGTCTGAATATATTTTTAAGTGTGACTTTCATGTCTGAATATATTTTTAAGTGTGACTTTCATGTCTGAATATATTTTTAAGTGTGACTTTCATGTCTGAATATATTTTTGGGGCATTATGGCTGTTCTTTAGTGTTTTAATTTTTTAGAAAAATGTGTGCTGAAGTTGCAAAGGAAGTTGCATTGAAAAAAAGTAATTTTATTTATTGTACTTTTTTGTAATGCACCTTCTCCTGTAAGTCATGTTTTTTTTAAAATGCAAGTGTGACATTTTTAAGCCACTGTATCAATAGTGTTGGCTAAATCAAACATCTAAGTAAAAGTTACATTTTAACTCTCATATAAGTTGTATGATAAATGTCACTCTCCTTTTGCTATTTTTTTCAGAGTCCTTTCACATGCAAAATGATAAACCACTGGGTCATTTTATCTGTCTACATTGTGACGTTTCTAATCGGCTTGCCGGCCAATCTCCTGGCCATATGCACGTTCATAAAGAAGCTCGGTGACAAACCCAGTCCGAACGACATCTTTCTCTTCAACCTGACGGCGTCCGACTTGGTCTTTCTTTTCTTTCTGCCCTTCAAGATGTATGAAGCTGGCGCAGGAATGCACTGGTACTTATCCCAGAACCTGTGCTCAATCGCATCCTTCTTCTTTTTCACCACGATTTACACCAGCTCGCTGTTGCTCATGGCTATAGCTGTGGATCGCTACTTAGGAGTGGCCTTTCCGTTCAAATACAGACTCATGCGAAAGCCTCTTTATGCCTCGGTTGGCAGCGTCTTCATCTGGCTGGTCAGTGCCGGTCATTGCAGCATCGTATTCATCATTGTCCATATGCCAGAGCCGAACCGCACCGAACCCAAAACCGTCTGCTATGAGAACTTCACCGAGAAGCAAAAGGAGATCTTGCTACCAGTTCGTTTTGAGTTTTTTGTGGTTATCTACATGCTACCGCTCTTAGTTTGCATCTTCTGCTATATTAACTGCATCTATATTTTGTATAGCAGGCCTCATATAGCCAAAGTGAAAAAGCAAAGGGCCATTGGGATGGCGTTGTGCACGCTGACCATCTTTTTACTCTGTTTTCTGCCCTATAACATGTCCCATCTGGTGGGTTTCAGCAGCAACAACAGCCCGTCGTGGAGGTACTACACACTCCTGCCCAGCACGCTCAACACATGCCTCGACCCATTCGTCTTCTACTTCTCATCCTCCACTTTCCGTGAAAGCGCTACGATCACTTTACTCAGGAAATGGTGTTTTAGGCATAAGAAACCTAAGTGTGAAACTGAACTGAAGATTATATCATAATGAACAGCTTTTGCATGTGAATATCACTATTATGTCATGGCTTTATGCATTTTTCATCTTCCTTCTACTATAGTAAGCCATTGAAAAAGTTTGAACAATTTTGTATGTTTTCGAAAGAAGTCTCCTCTGCTCACTAATGCATTTAATCAAAAATACAGCAAAAACAGTAATAATGTGAAATATTTTTTACAATTTAATATAGCCTAACTGTTCGTATATAGTCAACTTTAATTTATTCCTGTGATCAAAGTTGAATTTTCAGCATCATTACTCCAGAAATCATTCAAATATGATGATTTGCTGCTCAAGAAACATTTCTTATAGTTGTGCTATTTGTGTGTACACTGTGATACATTTCTTATAGTTGTGCTATTTGTGTGTACACTGTGATACATTGTTTTTTCAGGATTCTTTGAGTAATAGAAAGTTCCAAAGAACATAATTTATTTGAAATATAATTTATTTGTAACATTATATGATTTTACTGACACTTTTGATCAATTTAAAGCATAAAGCAGTATATGTGTATCCTCAAATCAACTACGGTATAGATCTTCCCATAAGAAAGAAATGAATAAGGAGACCAAATAGTTTCTTCTTAGAAAAAGAGCACAATGATATGCGTCTCGGTTTCAGAAAAGTTTCACAAACTGTTATTGCATTCGCTATGTTGGGCTGTATAACCTTTATTTCAACATTCAAAGTCTGTCTTGGTGAACTCTCCTTTTCTAGTTTAATTTGTCAAACAGTGAATAAACAAAATGAGTTCAAATGACTGAGATTTTATTTGAAATTTTGTCTCTGCATTTATTTTTAACCTCAAATGTGCATGATTGGGACAGAGACTAAATAAATCCTGCGGGAAACCCAGAAGAATCTTTCAGGCTACTTTTGTTGGTACCTTTATACGTGGGATCAGATCACACCAAACACCTGTATATACATGTTTAGACACGGTGTTTGCTTCTCTTTTGTTTTAGCGAGGGCCGGCCACTCTTCGGCATTCGTGCATTTTGTAGGCACACATGTAAAATATACCTGCAAAACAAAACACACGCGTTCCATGAGATCAGCACATGTTGGATATCAGACTTAAACAAATAATTACTGACCTGCAAAAAAGGTCATGAGCAGAGCGACCCAGCCCAGAATATAGGACCATGAGAAACGCCAATCGCCAAAACGCTTCCCGAGGAAGTTCACCGTCACGCCGGTGTAGATCGCCATAGCCAGCAGAACAAAGAGTGCTGGAGGAGGAATAAAGGAGACAGACTCAAAAATAATTCAGACACCAGATATATTTTTTGATATTTGTTTACTAGTGTGTGCAGGACACTATAGTTCATTAATGTAAGTGAGGAGAGCAAAATAAAGTAAACTGTGACATATTATACACCAAAAATTCTTCATACGGACAGTTGTCTTCCAGTCAAATTGATACAAATTTGGGACCAAATAATATTCAGACACTTTGAGCTGATCATGTTTTTTCTTTAATTGCTAATGCTCTCTTTACACACAGACTGAACAACATGAAGCATTGCTTGGTGATTGTTTGAGCTAAACTGGTATTATATAATTGTATAGTTAAATTTAACAGCTGACAGACATTCAACATTATTGAACAGTTATTGACAGTCTAACAGAAGGATGGACAAAACCAGTGAAATATCAACTGATTTGATAACCCCTATGTTGCCATTTTCTAGACTATAGCGAATAAACTGTGATGATGTGAGAAATGTTGAAGATGTCTGAATACATTTAGGTTTGACTGTATGTCAGCTCACACGAGTCGGCCAATATGTCACTGGAAGGGAAAGACTTACTGGAAATAAAAAACATGATCCCTGCAGCGAAGGAACGGTTGAATCGCTCAAAGGCGGAGAAGTGAGCGAAGGAGAGGATCCCTGCGATGATCCCCGCGAAACACGATATCGCAGAGAGGATCATGAAGGCCCGGGTTGCATTCCAGTAAGCTGAAATGAGAGACGATGGACACAGTAGCTTAGACTGATGGAGAAACATGGACTTTTCCCACAATGCCTTTCCCACTTCCTAAAGTTGGAGAAACTGCAAATGGAAGATGGAATAATAATGTTTTAGTTTGTTTAGTCCAACTTACTTTCATTTTTCTATTAAAGCCCCCCCTGTGGTAAAAAATCAAGCTTTTAATATTGTTTATATGTCTATGTGGTGTTTTTAATATGCTTTTAGACAAAGCATGTGTAAGTTCATAAGTCGACAGCATTGTTGAGTATTTCCTCCTTAAAACTGCAGTGAACCAAAGACAGTCTCAAAAACACGGTGTGAAATCGCTGGTGTTTCTGACGTCACAAACGACCTTGTAACCAATCAGATCAACGTGTGATCGTCAACCAGTGGATCTCTTGAGTGAGTGAGTGGAGGCGGGGCTCATTTGCATATTCATAGAACCGCGTATTCTAAATAAGGCAAGGGTGTCGAGTTACATTGAAGATATTTTAAGGCATGACCATTTATTTTTTCAAGGAAAAAAACATTTAAATGTGTCATTGGTGATCAAAGATGAGTTTTAAGGGATAAAATTAAACTCATGTTATTAGTGACACCGGTGGCCATTAAGTGAACTGCAGCCAGTGACTCGTGCACACGTAACGTACAAGAGACCGAACGTGATTCAAGGCCCTGATATACTCACAGCGAAGTTCTTTTTCGTTCTTTGCTTAGAAGTAAAAAGAAGTTGGAAATACCTATAATAGCGATATACTGTTAATGAACATCCCGACGCCGTCAACACTGCCAAGAGCGACGGTTAGATTAATATATAAACTTAAAGGGCTTAAAAATTGAGTTGGGTTTTACAGGTGAAACTCGAACATTTTTAATATCGTGCAAAAGTTACAATTTCAAATTCAAAATCTCCGAAAATTTGAATATTACATGAAATCAATTTAAAAAAGGGCTTTTAAATACAGAAATGTCAGCCCTCTAACTATATGTATACACTAAATAACCTCTATCTATAACTATACACTAAATATATTAGTTTCACCGTTTCATTTGAATTACTGAAATGCATGAACTTTTGCACGATATTCAAATTTTTCGGGTTTCACCTGCATGCATTCTTTGTCTAATTCCTGGTGTAAAACACACTGAGGTGATGTATGTAGCAAATTAGCTCTAAAGAAATATTAATAATCAATCATAACTTCTTGTTATTTGAGTTGGGAACCTGAGTGTATGAGTGTGTTTAGGAAACATGTTTGAAGACAGTCAGTGACACTATTATGCAGGCCTTGAATAAATACAGTCACACACTCACCGATACTGTCGGTCTGTGTGTAGCATTTGCCAGACATGCAGTATCTCCACAGGCCCTGGTGAGCGAAGCTGCCGGACAGTCTGTACTGCATCCAGTAGTCCGTGGCCGTCGACACCACCAGCAAGATGTTGGCCATGACGGCACAGAATAAACCCCCTCCCATGAAGCTGTACATCCTGAGGAACACTGGAGCTGCGCTGTCAGTTACACACACATGCTCATTACGCAACATTTATACAGGACAAAACCATCAAGAACGTACACTTCATGCTTACACTCTCTCATTAGAGTTTTAGTAGAATGGAGGTTACACTCTAAAAAATGCTGGGTTGTTTTAACCCAAATTTGGGTAAATTATGGACAAACCCTGCCATTGGATTAACGGTTTTAATAAAAATGTTAACCCAACGTTTGAGTTTGTCCATATTTGATTTTGACCCAAAATTGGGTTAAAACAACCCAGCATTTTTAGAGTGATAAAGTTCAGGTTAGTAGAATAAGTCGATATGTAGTTGTAAAGTTACTGATAGTCAGTGTAATGTCTGTTGAGGAGCATCAAAATAAAGTGTTATTAAGCAGACTCTACTAATACTCTAATGACTGATAGTTGACATGGAGTTACTTATAGTTAGTGAATGTCTAAAGTGGACTGTTGAAATAAAGTGTTACACTCAAAAATCAATTCTAATTTTATCAAAGAAAACAACGCCTATTTTTTTCAGTCACTGAGCATTTTTTAAGTTTAAATATGCTTAATTTTAATGAAAAAAAATGTCAATACCAAAAAATAAAAATTAATCATTCATAAAATAGGCTGCATTTTCTTAATATAAACCTTTTTTATGCATTTTGTTGTTGTTGTTGTTAGAATCAAATTTGACTTGCACTGATAGAGTGTTCAGCATCCAAAATGTGTTTTGTGTTCTGTCAACAGTGTTCTGACATAATCACAATATTTGCACACTGAATTGTGACTGGTCTTGTCTTCCTTATATTTAAGTATGATTTGTGCACATCTGACTGAAATCAAGACTCTCATGACAACAGTATTCATTTGCACGACCTTAAAACCTAACAAATAATTAATATTATGCTTTTGCGGCTATTTTCTTCATGAAATGCAAGTCTACACTGGAAACAAAAGTGTGTTGGATTTACATGATTTGATAGTGTACATCCTTACACAAACATCATTTATTCATGTAACTTCAACATCATGGAATTAAGTCATTTTAAGTTACCCAATTAAGTAGTCTCAAAGTGAATTTTAAAAGGCTCCCTGATTGGGTGATTCAGGTATTTAAATTAATATATTAATTTATCCAATTAAGATTTAATGTATTTTAGTGTCATGCAACTCAATTTCTAGACTTATGCCAGCTGTTAGTTACCAATAGCACTTGTTAGCATCTTAAATGCTAAGATTTACATGGTCCTTCAGCCAGATCAGTTGTTTATGCATTACTGAATCGGTCCACAGACTAACCAAATGCTCCATAATGATAACCCACTGTAATTTAAACGGTTCTAATAATTCCAATGTAATTGAACATTAAACACAATTACACTATCAAGTCTTCCCATTTTCTAATTTTCTCAAAAACACATAAAATAACACTTAGTTTCAACATTTATTCTCTCGTAAGTCAGACATGCAAAGCATGCTGGGATTAATAAGCACCGCCCAGTTTTAGTTAATGCAACAAATCATTCATGTAATTCAACACAAACGGATTAAGTAAACTTCAATTTGACATATATTTAAGCAGATTGGACACAATCAAATTAAGTTTGGACTAAATGTATAGCAATTGTGTTGCTTAAGCTAATTTTAATTAAGCAATCTGAACAAGCAGCAACAGTGTAGTGTGCATTGATCATTCTACATTCAACTCCTCACACAGCCAGATTTATCTCACAGGCTGTACGTGCGTTTCCTGTGTTTTCACAGTCCACGTCAGAGTTTGCACAAGCAAAACAGCATCAGTCATTCATACGGCAGCAGATATTAATCACTTCTCAGGAGAAACGGTCTCAAACTGCACTGCCACAAAACAACATGTACAGGGGCAACAAACAGTGTGTCAACTAAAGCTATTTATCATTATGATCATCAAGCAGGGGTAGACCCAAAACATGCTCTACATACAGTGAAGAAAATAAGTATTTGAACACCCTGCTATTTTGCAAGTTCTCCCACTTAGAAATCATGGAGGGGTCTGAAATTGTCATCGTAGGTGCATGTCCACTGTGGGAGACATAATCTAAAAAAAAAAAAATCCAGAAATCACAATGTATGATTTTTTAACTATTTATTTGTAAGATACAGCTGCAAATAAGTATTTGAACACCTGTCTATCAGCTAGAATTCTGACCCTCAAAGACCTGTTAGTCTGCCTTTAAAATGTCCACCTCCACTCCATTTATTATCCTAAATTAGATGGACCTGTTTGAGGTCGTTAGCTGCATAAAGACCCCTGTCCACCCCATACAATCAGTAAGAATCCAACTACTAACATGGCCAAGACCAAAGAGCTGTCCAAAGACACTAGAGACAAAATTGTACACCTCCACAAGGCTGGAAAGGGCTACGGGGAAATTGCCAAGCAGCTTGGTGAAAAAAGGTCCACTGTTGGAGCAATCATTAGAAAATGGAAGAAGCTAAACATGACTGTCAATCTCCCTCGGACTGGGGCTCCATGCAAGATCTCACCTCGTGGGGTCTCAATGATCCTAAGAAAGGTGAGAAATCAGCCCAGAACTACACAGGAGGAGCTGGTCAATGACCTGAAAAGAGCTGGGACCACCGTTTCCAAGGTTACTGTTGGTAATGCACTAAGACGTCATGGTTTGAAATCATGCATGGCACGGAAGGTTCCCCTGCTTAAACCAGCACATGTCAAGGCCCGTCTTAAGTTTGCCAATGACCATTTGGATGATCCAGAGGAGTCATGGGAGAAAGTCATGTGGTCAGATGAGACCAAAATAGAACTTTTTGGTCATAATTCCACTAACCGTGTTTGGAGGAAGAAGAATGATGAGTACCATCCCAAGAACACCATCCCTACTGTGAAGCATGGGGGTGGTAGCATCATGATTTGGGGGTGTTTTTCTGCACATGGGACAGGGCGACTGCACTGTATTAAGGAGAGGATGACCGGGGCCATGTTTTGCGAGATTTTGGGGAACAACCTCCTTCCCTCAGTTAGAGCATTGAAGATGGGTCGAGGCTGGGTCTTCCAACATGACAATGACCCGAAGCACACGGCCAGGATAACCAAGGAGTGGCTCTGTAAGAAGCGTATCAAGGTTCTGGCGTGGCCTAGCCAGTCTCCAGACCTAAACCCAATAGAGAATCTTTGGAGGGAGCTCAAACTCCGTGTTTCTCAGCGACAGCCCAGAAACCTGACTGATCTAGAGAAGATCTGTGTGGAGGAGTGGGCCAAAATCCCTCCTGCAGTGTGTGCAAACCTGCTGAAAAACTACAGGAAACGTTTGACCTCTGTAATTGCAAACAAGGGCTACTGTACCAAATATTAACAGTGATTTTCTCAGATGTTCAAATACTTATTTGCAGCTGTATCTTACAAATAAATAGTTAAAAAATCATACATTGTGATTTCTGGATTTTTTTTTGTTGATTATGTCTCTCACAGTGGACATGCACCTACGATGACAATTTCAGACCCCTCCATGATTTCTAAGTGGGAGAACTTGCAAAATAGCAGGGTGTTCAAATACTTATTTTCTTCACTGTAAGTATATGTATAAAGATGCTACACAAGCTCAAATTAGTGTTTGCAAAACATATGCAGATCATAACTCTGCATGTCCACAGAGGGCGCTAAATGCAACAATGTGAAGAGTCTATATATAACTTTTTTCATTTCAATTAAATGTAGAGTTCGATAATGTTCTTAATATAATATTTTTATCTTTAAGGGATTTTATTATACTACATTATATTTATGCAGTAGATTTAATCCATTTATTACCCGGTAACCTCACTTTTTGAGCATAGACATGAAAATAAAACTTCCAACTTAAACTGTCTCTTCAATGCTTTAGAGCACAGACTGAAGTGCTGTCTCTTTTTAAAGAAGACACTTGACAGATTATTGCTGAAGTGAAAAAAAAAGAAAACAAAAAGTGAAACAAAAAAAGTTTAGGTTTATTATTATATAAAATTCACAAAAAGTAATATTTTCAATTTGTATATTACATTTATATGTTCCAAAACATGTTTTACAAAAAAATCAAAGCATAAATCTAAACAAGTTGTGCTCCAAATTTAAGGTTGATATCTCAAAAAAAAAAAAATTAATAAAAAAAAAGAAACAAACAAATAATATACAGGTGAACCTCGAAAAATTCGAATATCGTACAAAAGTTCATGTATTTCAGTAATTCAAATTAAAAGGTGAAACTAAAATATTTAGTATATTTAACTATATACATATGCATGATTATACTTTTCTGAGGGCCGACATTCCTGTATTTAAAATCCTGTATTTATTTTATTGATTTCATGTAGCCTAATATTCAAATTTTCTGAGATTTTGAATTTGGGGTTTTCATAAGCTATAAGCCATAATCATCAAAATTATAAATTTTGCACGATATTCTAATTTTTCGAGTTTCACCTGTAAAATTCCAACTTAATTTGACCTGCAAAAATGATATTGGTGCAAATGGTCAGAAGACTTGTTGGAAAACGGCAAAAAACGATCACATTAATCCTGAAAATCATCACAAACGTGAGTTAGTCCGTGACTCTCGTCTCAGGTGTCGGAGGGATTCTTACCTGAGATCTTCAGGATAAATGAACCTTCCCAGAGGGAAAGAGAGAGAAAGTGGGATCCCACAGGAGCGCAACGCCAAAAAGGACCCGCTAGGACAAATTCCAAAAAGTTATCCTCTGCTTTTCTGTTGATGGTGGCAAAATCCTTTAAAACAAGCCACAGAACAAATGCACTTGAGCTTGACGGAGTCGAGGCACGTGAGCGCGGGGTTTGGAGGGGAAGGCTCTGTTTCACACTCTTTTTGTTGTTGTATCGGCCGTTCTGGAACTGTGATGTGCAGAGGCTTGCAGTAACTGCTGTGGTCAATGCAACATGCTGAAGCGCACACTTTCATTCAGTGTGCATGTGCTGCTGCTGGACACACACACACACACACACACACACACACACACGAGGATTTTCATTCACATCACAAATTAAGTTTGGTGTACTTTCATTCAGCGTGCATGTGGTGCTGCTGGACACACGCACACACGCACACACACACACACACACACACACATATTAAGTTTGGTGTACTTAAGAAAGATTGTTCAAAACACTACTTGGTCAATAACTTTTTTGAACTTGCTAAATAATTCTTTGAAACAGCTCCTTGCTACTCTTTGCAATAACTCATTTTGCTATAAATGTTGTTCTTTCAATTATTTAAATATTATTATTATATTATTACTATTATTTTTACTTATTTATTTTCTCTCCCTTGTCCTTCGTGATTGTATATTTGATTTGAGACTTCATTGCCGTTACTTATTGTAGTTTGCAACTATGTCTGCCTTTTGAGAATTGTAAATGGTTGATATTGTTTATTCAATACCCATTTTGTATGTAATTTGTTTATTTTTCAATAAAAAAAATAAAGTAAAAAATGTAGATTTGAAATGTAGACTTTTTTTGGCTGCACCGCAATAAAATTGAAGTGATAATGAAATATTTATAATGGCTTCATATACAGTAGATTTTTTTGTGCACGAGAAAAGAAAATGGTGCTATTGAGCAGGAATAATAAATAAAAAAAGAAATTTTTAACAAGAAGACCTTCTCAGCACTGCAAAAAAAGACTTTCTTCCTCAGTATTTTTGTCTTGTTTTTCAGTGCTAATATCTAAACATTCGTAAATCAAGATAAATTTACTTGAGAAGCAAAATTAGTTTGGATATTAAATCTTGTTTCTGAAAAACATATTAAAATTAAGTGAGTTTGTGCTTAAAACAAGAAAACATATCTGCCAATGGGGTCAGAAAAATAATCTTGTTTTTTTATTTATTATTACATTTATTTTTTTAACCCCATTGACAGATATTTGTTCTTGTTTGAAGCACAAACTCGCTTCATTTTGATCAACGAAGCTCAATATCTTCAGTCATTTTGCTTCTACAGTAAATGTAGTTTTTCGATATTCGTACAGGAAAACAAGACTTTTTTTTGGCAGTGCTGAATATTATTTTTGTCTCATTGTTCAGAAGAAAATAAGTTTGTATGGAGGAAAATTTGGAAATAGGAAATAAATTTAAAAAGACTAAAAATAGATACAATTAAGTCCATATAAGAGTATAGGTCTATAACATGAATGCAAACACCAGCTCCAGTCATTTGATGAGAAATGTTTGAGTTTATATTGAGATCTTGACAAATTTGAGCAAAGTTTGAGACAATGTTGAGATTCTTTTCAGGAGAAACAGGAGACTTTTGCAAAAGTCTCAATATAAAATAAAAAATGTCCTTTGGCTGTGATTGTTTCACATCACGTATTACAATTTTTTTATGTTATTTAAAAAAAGTCATTTATTCGATGAAAAATACAGTAAAAACAGTAATATTGTGAATATTATTACAATTTCAAATAGCCGTGTATGTAAATATTATTGTAAACTATAATTAATTTTCAGCATCATTACTCCAGTCTTCAGTGTCACATGATCCTTCAGAAATCATTCTGATATGATGATTTGATGCTCGAGAAACATGGATGAATAGAAAGTTCAAAAGAACAGCATTTATTTGAAATGTACATTATAAAATGTCTTTACTGTGATTTTTGGTCAATTTAATGCATCCTTGGTAAATAAAAGTTTTTTTTTGTACTTCTTATTTCAGAATAATTGTAATTTTGATATATTGCTCACATACTAATGATGTACTAATAAAATGCAGTTATAATGAAAGAGCACATCCACGTTTGCAGCAGCAGCTGAGATGCTCATGTGGGTGATGCTTGTTCAAATCTGGGCTGCAACACATTAATACATGTATTAGATAAGAAGATAACACTTGAAGATATGCATAGCGACATTATAATGCATTATGTATTTTCATAAATAATTGTAACCAAATTTAAAATGCATCATACAGTTCGCAGATTCCTTGTTACATCTGAAATTGGTTGTTTTCATTCATTGTTGTAATAAATGATACTTTCTAAAAGGTGTAACAGTGAAAAGATAATATAATTTTTTATAAGGGTGTGGTTATAATTATTCATATAGATCATATAATGCATTACAAGGCATAATTAATGCATTAAAAATACATTCATAATGCATCATATATATAGGCTTTAAAAGGGTCATGACATGAGAAATCCAATTTGCCTTGATCTTTTGACATATAATACGTCTTTGTACCATTAAAACATCCTGCAAGCTTCACAGTTTAAAATGTCCTCCTAATTATAAACAAAGCATTTATTTAATCAAGCTCCAAAAACGACTTATTTGGATATTGTGGGATTTGTGACATCACATGGGTGAACACATCTGCATATGCCCGCCTCCAGAGCAAGACATCGACCAATAGTTATACATCATCACATCATAGGCCCCGCCCACTGCTTAACGGCAAGTAGACGGTTTATTTTAACGCCATGATGGATGGCATCAGAGGATTACATGTTGGTTCGGAGCATTTTATTCTGTCAGCGAGGCACAGTGTAATGCAAAGAAACTTTTCTTAACAGATGAAGAAGCATCTGTATTACATAATATATGGATATTGTTTTCAAAACATGTGCAAATAGCGAGTGGGCGTCGATACTGTTTCCTATGCAATGATGTTAGTCAATCGCAACAGTGTGTGTTTACTGACGAACCTTAAAAGAGCGGATCGTAGACAGAGGCTCAGAATGAGGGTTGAAAATAATTGTTTTTCACATTTTTTGTGCAGAAACATTAACATCATAAGTGTACCTCAAAGAACATATTAAAACAGTAAAAGAAAATCCATGTCATGACTCCTTTAAGTAAAGTGTTACCGATAAGACTGCAGAAACAAATTTCTCCAAGTGCAACATGTTCCTGGATCAACATTACAATCAACCAATCAGATTTGAGGGAAAAGTTTACAGTTTGTGTCAAGTTTAGGCGTTAGGCGCTTCTACATCAGTGTTATTAACCTATCATTTCCCTCTGATTTTAGGGATAGCGGTTAAACTTTATTTTAAGGTGTCATTGTTACAGTATAATTATATAAGTACTCAGTAATTATTAAGCAATATGTACTTACTATAGAGTTAGGCTAGGATTAGGATTTGGTTTAGTGTTAGTTGCATGTTTATTTATTTATTTATTTGATAGGGACAATGCACATTAATAAACATCTGCATTGAAAAACAAAAACAGACGTAAACCTGCCGGATTATAGCCACAGGGCTAATTTACATCCGTAGTCCCTAGGGAGTCCCTGTAATTATGCATCATTTACTGTTAATATTATGCTAAGTACATGTAACATATGTAACAAGGACACTGTAAAATAAAGTGTTACTGGGACAGCTTATGGGTAGGGTTAGGTTTAGTGGTAGGGATATGGTCAGGATAAAATTTACGGACCGAAATGTTGTTCCAGTACCAACTAAATATGTTGACCCAGGAACATGTTTACTCGGCAAAATCCGGAAGTGCGATAAGACTACAGGTTATGGGTGAACTCACTCAGATTCACACTGTGGTGGCCATTCTCACGCACGGGTTCACCGAAGGCAAAGTCTCCGATCGCTCAGGCTGCACCATGAGGAAAAACACAGGAAAACAGTCAGTGAACACGAAAGAGGCGTCAGATTCAGTGACTGTGATCGACGGGTGCTGTACCTGATGGAGTCTGTACTCAGGAGGAGGTTTCAGTCGTCCTCTCAGCAGATCCTGAGGCTTCAGAGTAGATCGACTGACCACAACCTGAAGAGAGGAGAAAGACACTTAGGGCCCTATTTTAACGATCTGAAACGCAAGTGTCAAAGCGCAAGTAACTTTGTGGGCGGATCCCGGCGCTGTTGCTATTTTCCCGGCGGGATAAATGCCTCTTGCGCCTGGCGCAAATCTAAAAGGGGTTGGTCTGAAGTAGCTTCATTATTCATAGGTGTGGTTTGGGCGTAATGTGAAATAAACCAATCAGAGCGTCATATCACATCCCCTTTAAGAGCATGATGAACGAGGTGCGCTTGTTCCATGGCGCAATACTATTATAACGGCGCATTTACCAGGAGCGCTTCAGAATCGGTTCACAGCCGAGGAGATCGATGTTCTCGTCAGGGCCGTAAAAGAAAGAGAAGTGACATTGGGGACGGGACAAACCCACACAAATCAGCTTCGGTTATACATGAATATAATAATTTGGGTAAATATGTAGGCCTAAGCTTTATGCCTATTTTTCCCATCGTCATGGACACAACATATTAATACTGTGAAGCTGCTTTGATACAATCTGTATTGTGAAAAGCGCTATATAAATATACTTGACTTGACAACAATGATTTCCCTCGTGTTTTAATATTTTTCCTTATAATAATGTATCATTTGCAAAAAGGAAAATGCATCTGTGTAGATGAGAGAATCATCTCTACAGTGTATGCGCGTTGTTCACACTCTGTATTATGACCAAGCACGCGCGCTTAAAATAGCATCTGAATGTACGCGCAACGCGCCACTGACTTTAGACTAGTTTTTTTCTGGTCAGTGGCGCAATTGTTTTCTGGAACTGCAAAATAGCACCAGGGAAAGTTTGCGCCGGAACACGCCTCCTCTTTGCGCTGAACCGCCCAGAGAGCGCAAGTGTATTTCTTAGTTAACCGACGTGTGTCTGTGGAGGGAAAAGTCCGCTTTGCGCGGGTGCAAAATAGGAATGATGCATGCGTCGGTGTACAAAGTCATTTGCGCCGGGTGCAAGATAGGGCCCATAAAGTAACACTATGTAGTTTTTCAACCTTCATAATATATTTCCAAGACACTTGTCTCACAACATGGACTTGCAATAGGTTGAATGACAGGTCTGCCATAGCCTGACGGTGTCTGTATCGCTTTTACTGGCACTGTGTAACTTCGGGTTTCGGGTAGGAACTCGAGCACAAAAAGAAAATTCGACTGCTTTACGGCATACGTCACTTCCCCCAGCACTTCCTCAAATTCGGACGTGGGTGGCCAACCAGCGTTTGTTTTCCGGCTTTCGTGCTGATGTTTTTGTCATGGCCGAAGCAGTAACAAAAACTAAGACGACAAAGGTTTTGTCGGAGGAGACTCGGAAAAGGAAAAGGTCACCTTTCTCTGCAATATTTTTCCAATAAAATGCTCAAGATTTTCACAGAAAATGCAATTGACTACATGCTAAACTGTTCTGCAATAAGTTTTTACTTTTTATCCTTGTGTAAACCTTGCTGTTATACTGTTTCAAGTTTACTGTTACACAAAACAAAAACTATATATAAAAAAGCAAGCAATTATGTCATAATTTAGTTTTTCTTCGTTTGTGATGTCTTTTATAAAATCATGCATCATACTCTACCTTGTCTGTGGATATTGTTGATTCCAAAGCCGGTGCTGGATAAACAGCGATGTGATTGGCCTGACTAGAGTTTGGTTTTTACAGCTAGCGACCCAACGGAGAGTTGCTAGATGACACTGGCTGCAAAATCGTCTTTAGTGTTGCTTTAAAACCTTAAAGACCTAGACCATTTTTGGAGCACCTGACTCGCCTGCTCTTTTCTTTGTTTTTTTTTAACCCATTATAGCAGTCAGCATCAAGTGCCATATATCATTTTAAACAGGAGAACTTTTTTAGAAGGTTTAATCTAACTCATTTAAATTACCATTTTAAAATTTATTTTGTCTTAGAATGGATGAATGTACCAGATAAAAAAAAAAAAACTCCTCTTGAAGTTTAGATTTTTTCCTTTTTTTTTTTGCACTTGGATATTCTAGATTTCCAGATGAAATTTTGACTACATGTAACAATCCCTAAGCAAGTTATAGCCGTTTTTTTATAACATAATTATAGGCGATTTTCAGTAAAAGCTGGTGTGTAGATGTGTCCAAAAAAGTAAAATATAAATAGAAAAAGTTAAATAAATAGAAACATTGTAATAGAACACTGAAGCAAAAATGACAGTGTATATATATAAATATAGCTTCAACCAATCTGGCCATGTGTGTGGGACTTTTGGTAACCCGATACCAAAAAAGCCACGAATCTCCTCTTTATGGGACTTTTTAAGGCATACAAATTGGATTAGTGTTTCAAAAGTCTTTAAACGTTTAAGAACGACAGTATAGGCTGTTTAGGTCTTTAGAGAAGGTGAAGAACAGCCTCCCTCTCTTACCTTCTCCACGGCTCTCGAGACAGGACACCCGGGGCTTCGATCTGATGGGAAATAGTCAGAGAACAGATTCATGTACAGGTGAAACTCCAAAAAAATTTGAATATCATGCAAAAGTTTGTGTATTTCAGTAATTCAAATTCAAAGGTGAAACTATAGTATATATAACTATATACATGTGCATGGTTATATTTTTTAGAGGGCCGACATTCCTGTATTTAAAATCCTTTTTTTATTGATTTCATGTAATATTCTAATTTTCTGAGATTTTGAATTTGGGGTTTTCATAAGCTGTAAGCCATAATCATCAAAATTATAACTTTTGCACGATATTCAAATTTTTCGAGTTTCACTGAATAAGTTCAGATCCTATGAGATGCATTTGAAGACACTGTAAAAATGCAACACACTTATTACACATTAACTTAAATGGTAACACTTTACAATAAGGTATCATTAATTAATGCATTAACTAACAATGAGCAATACATTTGTTTCAGATGGAACCTTATTGTAAATTATAAGCACTGAAATAAATAAAAATTAAAAACTTATTTTATTTTAGCTATTTGCCAAGGCAACATCTCACTTTCCTTTAGTACTAAAACCAAATAAATCAAAACTAAGAACTAAAACTTAATAAATTATATAGAAATTAAAATTATTTCAATTAAAAAAATGTAAAATGACAAAGCACAACAAAATGACAAACTTTAACTAAAACTAAAATGAAAGCATAAAATATAAAATCTAGTTAAAAAATTCTACATTATATCAATGATACTAAAATAACACCGGTGATCACACATTTATTTCATTTATTATTTTATTAAGATGCCAAATTGCTATATTTTTTAAAATCCAGAAACAATTATGCTAATTAACAATATTATTTAAATTGTCTGATTATTCATTTTAATAAATGAACCTATTTATTGGACATTGGTGTCTTTTTTCATATTGCAGTTGCCACTATTTTATAAAAGCAATAATTTTGTGACTTATAAAACTTTTTAGAGTGATATAAGATCTCAATGCTTTGCACCAACATCCAAACACCATGTCGGGGTTTGTGACTCCCGGACGAAGGCTTGTATGCCGAAACGCGTCGGAGTGTTTTAATAGTGTTGATAATGACCAAGCCATAGAAATAAAGGCTTTTTAACACTATAAAAAGAGAGTGCCTTGGATGTTCTTGCTGGTTTCTATACATGTTTTTCTCAATCCAAAGAGCACCTCAATTTTATTGACTTGAGTCCAGGAAGCGCTTCTCTACAGACATTTGTTTATACCATGTCGGGGTTTATTTTGTAATTAAAAAATAATTATAGAATTGAATGTTTAATTTACTCAATATTTACACACACACAAAAAAATTAAACAGAAATGTTTCATTATTATTATTAGTAGTATTGGCTGATTTGTTATATTTATGCATTTGGGAGGTGCTTTTATCCAAAGTGACTTACATTCAAGGCATGCATTTTGCCAGTATGTGTTACCTGGGAATTAAACCCATGACCTTGATGTTGCAGGCGCATGTTCTACAGTTGAACAACAGAGAGTTGAGGAAGCATCGCTCACCACGTGTCCCGCAGCAGCAGAAGCCCAGCAGAACCAGGAGCAGCAGAACAGCACAGGGGACTCCAGCAGCAACACCAGCGATGGAGGCTCCACTGAGTCCAGCAGCTGAACACACAACAACAACAACAACACAACAACACAACAACATCAACACAACAACACCTATAGCAGCTGAACACACAACAACAACATCAACAACAACACAACACCAACAGCAGCTGAACACACAACAACAACAACAACAACAACATCAACAACAACACCTACAGCGGCTGAACACACAACAACAACAACAACAACACCTACAGCGGCTGAACACACAACAACAACAACAACACAACAACACAACAACATCAACACAACAACACCTATAGCAGCTGAACACACAACAACAACATCAACAACAACACAACACCAACAGCAGCTGAACACACAACAACAACAACAACAACATTAACACCAACACCAACAACACCTACAGCAGCTGACCACACACACACAACAACAACATCAACAACAACAACAACAACACCTACAGCAGCTGACCACACACACACACAACAACAACATCAACAACAACAACAACAACAACAACACCTACAGCAGCTGACCACACACACACACAACAACAACATCAACAACAACAACAACAACAACACCTACAGCAGCTGAACACACAACAACAACATCAACAACAACAACAACAACAACAACACCTACAGCAGCTGAACACACAACAACAACAACAACAACATCAACAACAACAACAACAACAACAACACAACACCTACAGCAGCTGAACACACAACAACAACATCAACAACACAACAACAACAACAACACCTACAGCAGCTGAACACACAACAACAACAACATCAACAACAACAACAACAACAACAACAACAACACCTACAGCAGCTGACCACACACACACAACAACAACATCAACAACACAACAACAACAACAACACCTACAGCAGCTGAACACACAACAACAACATCAACAACAACAACAACAACACCTACAGCGGCTGAACACACAACAACAACAACAACAACATCAACAACAACAACAACACAACACCTACAGCAGCTGAACACACAACAACAACATCAACAACACAACACCTACAGCAGCTGAACACACACACACAACAACAACAACACCAACAGCAGCTGAACACACAACAACAACATCAACAACACAACACCTACAGCAGCTGAACACACACACACAACAACAACAACACCAACAGCAGCTGAACACACAACAACAACAACAACAACAACAACAACAACACCTACAGCGGCTGAACACACAACAACAACACAACAACACAACAACATCAACACAACAACACCTATAGCAGCTGAACACACAACAACAACAACAACAACACAACAACACAACAACATCAACACAACAACACCTATAGCAGCTGAACACACAACAACAACATCAACAACAACACAACACCAACAGCAGCTGAACACACAACAACAACAACAACAACAACAACAACACAACAACACAACAACATCAACACAACAACACCTACAGCGGCTGAACACACAACAACAACAACAACAACACCTACAGCGGCTGAACACACAACAACAACACAACAACACAACAACATCAACACAACAACACCTATAGCAGCTGAACACACAACAACAACATCAACAACAACACAACACCAACAGCAGCTGAACACACAACAACAACAACAACAACAACATTAACACCAACACCAACAACACCTACAGCAGCTGACCACACACACACAACAACAACATCAACAACAACAACAACAACAACACCTACAGCAGCTGACCACACACACACAACAACAACATCAACAACAACAACAACAACAACAACAACAACAACAACAACACCTACAGCAGCTGACCACACACACACACAACAACAACAACATCAACAACAACAACAACAACAACACCTACAGCAGCTGAACACACAACAACAACATCAACAACAACAACAACAACACCTACAGCGGCTGAACACACAACAACAATAACAACAACATCAACAACAACAACAACACAACACCTACAGCAGCTGAACACACAAAAACAACATCAACAACACAACACCTACAGCAGCTGAACACACAACAACATCAACAACACAACACCTACAGCAGCTGAACACACAACACCTACAGCAGCTGAACACACAACAACATCAACAACACAACACCTACAGCAGCTGAACACACAACACCTACAGCAGCTGAACAACACAACATCAACAACAACACAACAACATCAACAACACCAACAACACAACACCTACAGCAGCTGACCACACAACAACAACATCAACAACAACACAACACCTACAGCAGCTGAACACACAACAACACCTACAGCATTAGAAGACTGCAGTAGAAATGTTTATTTGTTTATTTATTATGCAGTTAACGTGACAAGTAGTGTTCTCATAATTATAATATCAATAACTTAAAGCAGTCAAATCATATTCTGCTGCTCAAAAGATTTAGTTTTTTTATAGAAATAAATGCTTTTATTCAGCAAGGACACATTAAAGAGCTCTTACAGTATTATGCTTTTTAACATGCTCATCTTTCTTCAGTGTGTGTGTTGCTGTTTGAGCAAGAAAAAGCTTCAAGTTCTTCTCTATATCAGAGTCAGTGTTTCTGAACTCCCGAAACGCCTCCATTGTAGTCTTGAGTTTCTTCCGGGAACGAACATGTCACAATATTCCTCATTTAAATATTTAATACGCAGAATAAAGGGGCGGGGCCTGGTTGAGTTAGTTAGTAGTGTGTTAAACTGGTGGTTATGGTAAGGGGCGAGACATTTCCCAAACACACTCGAAACGCTCGACCAATCACAGCACACTGATCCAGCCGACCAATCAGAGCACAGCGTGCTTTTCAGAAGGAGGGGCTTCATAGAGACAGGAAGTAAACAGAGCGTTACTGACAGACTGGGAAGAGAGGATCCGCAACAATGGAGAATATGAGGAAAATAATCAACATTACAGCAGGAAAACCTGTTCTAGTAGAGCCCAAACACAAAAGCAAAACTTTTATAAAAAGGCACAATAGGTACTCTTTAAATTGACCAAAATTTACATTAAAGACAATTATAATGTTTCAAAATATTTTTATTTCAAACAAATGCTGTTCTTTTGAACTTTTGAAAAAGTTTCACGTTTCAACATTTTAAACAACTGTTTTCATCATTAATAATAATCATATATGTTTCTTGAGCATCAAATCATCATATTATCCTGATTTCTGAAGGATCATGTGACACTGAAGACTGGAGTAATGATGCTGAACATTCAGCTTTGATCACAGGAATAAATTACATTTTACAATATATTCACATAGAAAACATCCATTTTAAATTTGAATAATATTTCACAGTATATATTGTATTTTTGATCAAATAAATGCAGGCTTGTTGAGCATAAGACTTCTTTCAAAAACATTAAAAATCCAACGACCTCAATCCTTTTTCCCCGAATTCAACTTATAAATGGTTAAATTTTAGATAGTTTTATCCAAAATAGTTTTATTTGAATTTTTTCATGGCCATTTTTTTCACCCTCTCTCACAGTGTATACAGTAAATCTCTTTAATCTCTAAAGCTCAATGAAAACGGTATTAATTCCTGATTAGGTGAGCTCTTTAAAGCGTATTCAGTGTGTGATTCATGTCACCTGGTCCAATCCGGAGCGGCTCTGACGGTTCTCCTGCGCTTCTGCCCGCTTTAGGGATGATCCTGAAGTACCAAGTGGACTTTGGGAGGATTCCTGAGACGGTCGTGTTTCTCGCCGAGGCCGGCATCAGTCGGACGGTGTGGAAGTCTGTCATGATGTTGCGTTTGGGTTGAGACGGGCTTGAGAGCTCTGGGCCCTTCATCTGGATATCAAAACCTTCAAAAGTTAAACAATTACACTTTTAATATGCACTGAAATGCATTCAACTTGTTAATTACTAATCAAACAAAGCTAGAATGGACGCAATATTTGCATGTACCTGTGATAACAGAGGAGAGAGGAACATGCCACGTTAGAGTCACTTCTGTGTGATCATCGCTCAGGAAAACACTGGAATTGGAGATTTGAGGGCCTTAAAAAAGATTGAAAGTGCATGTTTTGAGAAGAATCACATCTATCAATATTTACTGTGGATGAACAGAATAGAATGAATAGAATTCAAAGACGTGCACTAGTGTTCAAAAGTTTGGGATTTTCAGGTTTTTTTCAGTCTCTTTTGCTCTCCAAGGCTGCATTTATTTGATTGAACATACAGTAATTAAATACACTTAATTTTAGTGTCCTTGTTACACGTTACATTAACTTACTGTAGTAATAACAGTAAATTATGCATAATTACATGCAACTAACCTAAACCAAACCCTAACCTGTTGTAAATTAATATTACTCAGACTTAATTATATAGTTACAAATCAAGTGTAATATTATTACACTTTAAAATAGGTCACATGATCCTTCAGAAATCATTCTAATATGATGATTTTCTGGTCGATATCTGTGTTGAAAACAGTTCTTAATATTTTTTTGTGGAAACTGTGATATTTTTTTATTTATTATTTAACGCATCCCTGCTGAAAAAAAGTTTTCATTTCTTAAAAAAATTAAATTTTACTCGCCTCAAACTTCTGAATTGCTTGGTCAATATATTTTGTTTCTGACTGATTCTATATTTGCCTAAAGTTCACAATGCATTTGGTCAAGTTTTTAAGTGGTATAGACACCTGAAAGCTCAAACAAGCCATTATTAATGATAAATCCAATTCTTAATATTTTCATGACTTTTGATCAACTTAATGCATCCCTGTTGAAAAAAGTTTTAATTTCTTACAAAATTAAATAAAATCTTCCTGACCTCAAACTTCTGATTTGTACTGTTTTCTGACTGATTCTACATCGGCCTGAAGTTTACAATGCATTTGGAAACTCAACCAACCCATTATTAATGATAAATCATTACTACTATGTTGAGAACTTTTAAATCGCAGTTGAAAACACATCTATTTAGACAAGCTTTTAACACGTAGCTTCCGTCCCGATTTAATTGCTATTTTGTGTACACTTATGTTTTTATATATTGTTGTCTATTGATGTTTTTACTGGAAAGCGCCTTGTGCACCTTTTGGCTGTTGTAAGGCGCTCTACAAATAAAATTTGATTGATTGATCGATAAATCCCTACCGAGCAGCGTCGTGTCCACGGTTGTGTTTCCGAGAGGGTTGATGGCAGTGCAGGTGTAGGTGTCCAGGTCTGAAGAAGTGGCATTAAAGTCCTGAATAAACAGCTGAGTCGTGTCTGTACTGATCTGGAATTTGGACCCGGTTTGCAAGCGGTCTCCATTCTTAAACCAGCGCACAAGGGCTTCAGGTGTGGCTTCAGCAGAGCAGTGGATCACCACCGTCGTCCGCTCATCTTCACTCACGCTGGTTAAAAGCACAGGCAGAAGACCCACAGGAGCACCTGCAACATCATCTCATGACTTACAGCCTTCGTTCCAATGCCTTACTGTTTTCTAAAGCTTCCTAAATGAAATGAAACCTCAAACAAACAATTTGGAGCACTATACAGGTGAAACTCGAAAAATTTGAATATCGTGCAAAAATTTGTATATTTCAGTAATTCAAATTAAAAGATGAAACTAATATATTTAGTGTATATAACTATATACATATGCATGATTATACTTTTCAGAGGGCCGACATTTCTGTATTTAAAATCCTTTTTTTTTTTTCATGTAATCTAATTTTCTGAGATTTTGAATTTGGAGTTTTCATAAGCTGTAAGCCATAATCATCAAAATTAAAACTTTTGCACGATATAATTTTTTTTCGAGTTTCACCTGTATACAGATGGTGGATTAAAAAAACAAATGCTTATATATATATATATATATATATATATATATATATATATATACACTATTTATTTATTTATAATTTCCGTGGTTTAGGCCTCCAAAGTGGATGATGCAAGAGAAATGTTAATTGTACATTTACTTAATTCAAAATAAAAATAAAAATAAAAATGTATTGACAATTTTTAGTTAAATATGCACAATTGTAACCCAATACGTGTGTGCAATGTATTTTTATTCTTATTGGGGTGTTGTGTAGCTTAGTAACACACTTGTTTGCCATTATTAAAACTGAATAAACTTTTCTGTGCACTATTTTAATGACATTTCAGTTCAGATGCTGCGTATGTAGGCAGAACACGAAATTTATAACTAAATTTGCAATATTAATTATTTTGTTAGAAATTAATTCTATAGAATCTCTCTCATATCTCTAGAATTTCCTTATAATATTAGAAGTTATTTATAAATAATATTCACCATAAAAAAACCATCTAAAAATACAAGAAAATTCCAAGTAGAGTTGATTTGCAACCCTAGATGAAATTGAAGTGAGAAACAGAGCCTGACTTACGGGGAGTGACACTGCACTGTGTCTGATTCAGAGGATGCTCAGCTTTACAGATGATCTCTTGTCCATGTAACCTCTGAGTGTCGTTGATAGTGATGCTGTAATTGCCGTATCCACTGGCGTTCTGGCTGAGGCCAGGGAAAGACAGCTGTGCTTGTGGAGCGCCACCTGGCCACAGACAGAGGAACTGCAGCGATGCCCCACGCACCGCCTGAACCGAACACCACGGCCCGCCGCCGGGAGCCTCTGCAGGATGAAGAGCAGAGGTGATAAGAGCATATCTGTATTGACCTATTATTATTCAATTCCTTTTAATAATCTGTCATTTGTATTTTAATTTTAATTTTGTCTGTTGTGTACTTTTATGCTGTTATGTAAAGCACATTGGTCAGCTTGCCTGTATAAATTGTGCTATATAAATACATTTTGACTTGACGCTGGTTTAACTTTAAATGACTTGCCTAATAGACCGTAGCCAAGGTAGTGCCAGCTTTAATTTTTGACAGGAATGGAAACGAGGCTGTAAGTCTATCCCTCTCTCACACGGATCTTACTTTTTGTCACACCAGCTATAAATATTTCTTTACCAGCCATGAAACATAGATTAATCCTTATTAAAGTTACAAAAGTTATTCAGTCAAGAGCAATAAAGTGATTGTTATTTGTCTTTTGTTGTTTGATTAAAATTTAAAAAGCCTTAAAACTTGCAGCATTATTCAACGTTGACGTAATTTCCACTGAAATGGGAAACATTTATTTTTAAAAATAGCCAATAGTCTTTAGTTTATATCACAGCTCGGCCAGAGCTGTTGAACTCCACAAAGCTGCATTTGACAGTCCAATACTGTTACATACGCCTTTTATTTCTCAACTTTTTACGTTCAGTTAAGACATTACGGACTATGTTTACAAGGATACTTGCCAAGACAGGCATTTTAACATAATTTTGTTTGTCTGTTCAAGTGCAAGAAAAAGAGAGCTTAGTGTTTTCTCGCTGTCAGAGACGCAAGTTCCCTTTCATGTCTTTTTGAGCTTGAATATTTCAATTGGCAAGACTTAATGTTTCGTGACAATGCAGCGCTGCCCCGTCAGCTGTCCCGAGCGTCCATCACGCTTGTTCACGTCCATGTTCTCACAATTTTGCATTGGTGATTGACACCGTTTTAAAAACTCGCCAGTAATGATTTTTACTGCCATTTTGTTGATAAAATGTTTTTTCATAGAGGATTTTGGATCTCTTTTCATCACCCAATAAATAACCTAAAAAAGTACTGTCAACAGCCAGAAAAAAATACACCTTCACAATGTTATTAGGATAAAATTTTTATAATGAATCAGACGAATGATATATGAACAAACTCTATTAAAACCCTTCATATAGATATGAATAAAACAAGTCTGGTGTATGTAAGTGCAGCTGACATGGAGATGAAAAAGCTCACAGCTTTTAAAGATGTAGAATGTAATAAAAAACACTTAAATGTGTATTTTGGATGTTTTCTTGCCTGAAACACCGTCAGCAGAAAAAATATCAAGCCATCCGAAGAGAATATTTACATGCACAACATCCTAATATGCTAGTATTCCCATATTTTGCCCATATTAAATCTTATTCCTAATCTTAATTCTTTTAAGAGTCCAACATTTTTGCATGCGTTTTTCCGTATTCCTGATTCCGTGGCTCTGAATTGTCAAAACACCATTCAAACTGCTTGCAACGGATGCGAAAAACGCAGAAAATCGAACCCGATCGGATTTTTTTTATGACGGACGAAAGTTTCAGAGGCAGTGTGCAAGGGTCTTTAATCTTAAATCTCATATTAAACTCGTACCGTAGATAATTACAGAGAGGTTTCTCTGAAGTGTGGCCTTAGTTCTGCTGTTGACCATCACGCAAGTGTAAACGCCATTTTGACTCGTCTTAAGATTGGTGAGATGGACCGTTCCAGTTCCAGACGTTGCAATAGACTCGCCATTGAAAAACCATGATGTGTAGGGGGCCGGTTCTCCCTCGGCCTGACAGGAGAGGAACAGAGACTCTCCCGAAACAAAGACTGCTTTTGTGGGACTGACCTTGAGAACTGGCTTATCTGGTCCATCTAAGGGCAGGGAAGAGGGAAAATAAGATGTAGGAAATGAAACGGGCTACTGTTGGGAAAGTAGAAGCATCTTAAAGGAGTAGTTCACTTTTTAAAACACTTTTGCTGATAATTTACTCACCCCCATGTCATCCAAGATGTCCATGTCTTTCTTTCTTCAGTCGAAAAGAAATGAAGGTTTTTGATGAAAACATTCCAGGATTTTTCTCCATATAATGGACTTCAACAGGACCCAAACGGTTCAAGGTCCAAATGACAGTTTCAGTGCAGCTTCAAAGGGCTTTAAACGACACCAGACGATGAATAAGGGTCTTATCTACACAAACCATCGGCATTTCACAAATAAATAAAAAAGATTAAGGTTTATAAGCACAAATGCTCGCCTTGCTCGTACCGAGTCAGTGTTTACGAATGTGAGGAAGGAGGACCATATACACATATTCAAATGTCTTTGTGTCAGTTTATCATTCAAAATGCCCATTTCGTGTGCGTATCCTGGGTGTTTTAATATTAAAAAGGCTAAAAGAACATTTTCGTCAGGACAGAAGCGTGACCTTTTCAACGTAATTGCGTATTACGTGAGTCACGAACGCGCATCACAGAACAGAGCAAGGCGAGTATTTGTGCTTATAAAACTGAAACTTTTTATTTATTTGTGAAATGCCGATGGTTTGTCTAGATAAGACCCTTATTCATCGTCTGGTGTCGTTTAAAGCCCTTTGAAGCTGCACTGAAACTGTCATTTGGACCTTGAACCGTTTGGGTCCTGTTGAAGTCCATTATATGGAGAAAAATCCTGGAATGTTTTCATCAAAAACCTTCATTTCTTTTCGACTGAAGAAAGAAAGACATGGACATCTTGGATGACATGGGGTGAGTAAATTATCAGCAAAAGTTTTTTAAAAAGTGAACTACTACTTTAATGACATTCTGCCTGAGGTAACAAGACACTAGAGTCTCAAACATCCCCATATATACTCACACAGCACTGTGATGTTCCTGTGAAGCGTCTCATTGCTGAACGGGTTGGTTAGTGAGACAGTGTAGCGACCCGCGTCACTCCTACTGGGCTGGTTTATAGTGAGCGTCTTCCCAGCGATGGAATAATGAGATGCATTTTTTACCGGGAGCCCATTAAAAAACCACCTCACCTCTTTGGCCTCCCCTCGCATCGTTCTGTAATACAAGGTGAACGCCGCTTCGCCCTCGACGGAGTCGTCTGAAACAGTGTGCAGGGATGCTTTCATGATCATATCTATTGAGAAAGAGACTCGTGGAAATTAATCACACTTACCAACTCCAACACCGTTGCAAAGACACTTATTAAATAGCCTACTCTTATATGCATGTGTCATGAGACAAATAATTATTGCTTAATTTTATTAATGAACATATTAAGGATGCAAGATATATCGGCATCGGCCAATATGTTCATTTTTAATGTTATTATAATCGGCCCGATAAGAAAATTCGGCCAATGTATTAAAGCTGATAAATAATGATAAAAAGCTGATAAATAAATTAATAATAAATATTTTCCTTTATGTGAGACACTTCAGATGAGCGCCGTTCGCTGATGGTTTGAATCGCTTAAAATATGATTCGATTTTTTTTTTTGGTAAGGAAAGTTGGCCATAGGAGTGTAAAATTTATTTTAAAACTTACACTAGTTCAAACTAGGCTACTGTACTTTTTTTGTTTGATTTATGTATGCTTTCAAAAATTATCTAAAATTTGGTTTTAGATTTATCGGCCAATATTACATTTTAGATGTAACAAGGAATCTGCAAATATTATTATGCATTTTAACTTTGGTTACAATTATTTATGAAAAGATATATAATGCATTACAACGTACATTTTGAATGTTTGGGTTTTTTAAATGGCATCTAAAGAATATAATTTAATGGTTGAAATAAAAATGAACAAAATAATTATCCAAATAAATAAAATGCTAAATCTATTTGACAAGACTGCTATTAGCTACACGTTCAAACCAGTAGGTTTTGTCAATCAGTTATTGATCAATACAGCCAAATATACACAATCAATATAACAGTCTATCGCTAATAATAATGTTACCGTATTCTCAGCCATATTCTCCAAACTCACCGTAAACAAAGAGGTCAAATGTAGCGCTGACCTTTGCCTCCCCGATTTTAGTCATTTCCACAGTGTATGTGCCGTTATAACTAAGGGACACGTTTCTGAAGGTGAGGGATCCGTCCTGTTCTGGTTGTAAAATGTCTAAAGCAACACCTGAAAGTGAGCCGTCACCAGCGGTCCATCTGGCGATCAGACGGTCTCCCATAAACCACATGACCTCAGGCCGAGACACCCCAGCGTGAGACACACCGAGCGTCACATCGCTGCCCACAAGAGCTTCAGCTGATACGGGTCCCGTGGGCGAGATGCTCAGATAACATAGATTACCTATAGTATTAGGGGACAAAAAAAGAGCAATAATTCTTGTTGCAAAACTCTGCCATGATGTTACAGTGTTGTGGGTGTTTGCAAGTGTACAAGTAACAACATTAATTTTGCTTCTTCAATGAACAGATTAACCCTGAAATCTACAACATTAACCCAGCAAACATGTTGGAGGAGAACGTTAACCCAGCAAACATGTTGGAGGAGAACGTTACGGGAACGTTCCCCTAACCTTAAGGGAATGTTCTAGGAATGTTCTGGGAACCAAAAACTAACGTTCCCAGAACCTAAATTTGATAGCTGGGAAATTACCTTAATCATTACATACATCCCAATGTGATGATTATTTATGTTATTCAAAAAGTGGGTAAATATGTCAACAATGTTGAATTGGTACTTTTAAACAAAACCCAGATCTTAGATGTATTACCTAAATTACTATATTAAGATTTGATTACAGATAGAAAGATATAAGAGTGGCATTCATGAACTTTGTCAAAAATGAAGTAGCCTAAATTGAAACATGAATTACATTGAATACATTGATCATTGGCTTACTGTTGTCATATAGAAGGAAGCCTAATAGTAGGCTATACTACTGACCAAGTTCACCAAGTTAGCACAGACAACGTTTTTTTAGGACAAAAACGATTGAAAAACAGCAACAATTATAATACCACACCGCAAGGATTTCATAAGGCTTTATGTAGCTAATAGTAGGCCTACATGAAAATGCACGTACTGTAACAGTTTTTGTGTTGTAATCACTGAGAACGTTGGCACAACTTACCCAACCTTCTAACAACGTTAACAACATGGCCAAAAGGTTGCTATAACTACGTTGTTACAGCGTTGTAATATTGTTGACATTCATTGAATCACCGTTCAGGGTAATTGCTTAAAGGGATCGTTCACCAAAAAAATAAATAAATAAATAAATCCCATGATTTACTCATCTCTTCACTTCAGAAGGCCTTTTCAAAACTTACAGTTTGCTTTCTGTAGGCTATATGATATTTTCCAAATAAAATTAGAATTTTAGAGTATTATATTTCTAGTAGGCTAAACCTACCTATCACAATCCATAAACTAGACCATATAAGTCTTACAATTCTACGTTGTAATAATGTTGCGAACACGTTGACAGCGACGTTGCCATAAATGTACCACAGATGTTGCAACAACGTAAAAGTGTTGGGTATTGATATCGTACTACTACTACTAACAATAGACGAATTAAGCTTTTTACTCAGTCTGAGTTGTTAAAGACTGTCACTTACAATAAAATGAATCATAATATATTAATGTATATGTATAAATGATGAGATTTGATTTTGACTTACCTGCAATGAAGAACAAAAGAACACAAATCAAACTAAACAGCGTCTGCATGTCGAAAAACTCAAACTAAAGCTGCAGGTCAGAGTTTTAGTTTTGAAGATGAAGTCATATTCCTTCAAAAACTGATGAATAGCTGTGAAGTCACTCCACATCCCTGAGAAATTCCCAAACTCCTCCGTCCAGGTGAGATTTACCTGGAGAAATCGTTCCATCACACATGAAGTGCACGAGTGGGCGGGGCTTAGCGTCCTGCGTTTAAAGGGATAGTTCAAACCACATCGTCATTTTAAACCTTTTTATTTTATTTGATTGAAATATCAAGACTTACAGACAAACATGGCTGCATAACTTCCTTTTCTTCAGAATAGGATACAAAGAAAATATAGCCAGAGGGAGCAGCTCTCAATACAACAGGATTACAAATGTAGTCTCAGTACAAAAATAAGGATAATTTGTAAGGGAAATAAACATTTAAATAAATAAACGGTAAGAAGTTATAATTTAACATGACATAAGGGGAGAATTCAGTCTTTGTTCATCCATTTATCTCAGTTGGGAAGTGTTTTAGGGTATCATATATTTTTTGTGCTTTAGGACCATTCAGACTTTTTAAGGATTTTATATAGTTTAAACTCATTTAAAAAAACAACAAATTTGAGAGATGATTTCACAATTCTACACTTGTGAATGAAGAATTTAGCTAGACATACAATTGTATTAATACACAGCTCATCACCCTTGCTTTGCAATATCAATCCATGTAATGTCGTCTCTGGAGATAGAGGTTGGGAATGAAGATATCTGCTGCTTAACCCATTTATGTACATCACACCAAAATATCTGTATCACATTACATGAGATATGGTCCGTAGTTTCAACATCATTTATACCAAAGCGAAGTCTCAATAATTCTTTAGAGGGGTAAATGTTGTTCATTACTTTACAGTGAGTTTATTTCACTTTGGGGGGTCGTCATTTTAAACCTGTACGAGGTTCTTTCTTCCGTGGAAAACAAAAGAGACGTATAGCAGATTGTAAGTGACTGACAGCCTAATATTAATAATAATAACACCTTATATGTTCCACGGAAGGAAGGAAGGAAGAAAGAAAGATTACCGGTGTAGAAGAACAACATGAGGTCGAGAAGACTATGACAGAATTGTTGATAAACTATCATTAAAAATAATACCTGCACTAATTTGTTATGATTACTACTTACAAGCAAATTTTTTTTTGCTTGTTTACAATTAGGCCTATATTTTACATACATAGAAATTGATACATATTTGACACACAGGCCTATACATGCACACATATATCACTAAAATATGTATAATATTGGATTATATAGTACCGGTATATATAAACCAAAATAAAATCTTTTTTTTTATTCACCCCCTTTACTACTGTTTTAAGAAACTGGAGTGATTCCTAGACCTAAAATCACGTAAATTATCAAAATTAACATGATAAATAATTATGAATATATATACTTCTAGCTGTGCTTAGCTGCAAAATAATTTATAGAATTTTTGACTGCATTTGTTTTTAAAAACTTTTTCTATTAAACCAAACAACTGCAAAAGTTGTGGATATGAATATGTTGTGGACTATGGGGGACCTTAAAGACAAAAAGATTGAGAGACTGGATATACAAAATTATACTTTCAGTGGACATTAAGTCTCCAGACAAAAATCCTGCAATGTGAGTGAGATCCAATGGAGGTTTTGGATTTGTTAAGGACCAAGCAACTCCTAGTGTAGACCGTCCTTAATTTTAAAGTATACATTGAAAAGTAATCGTACACCACAGGATAAAGAAGAGAACTGTGAGAGATTACCTGATGTCTTCATTCAGCGTCCCAGCTCATCCTTTGTTTACCAGTAAATCTGTTTCCAAATCATTTCCCCACACAACAGGTAAGACAACAAGCTCAAATCTTGACATAAATGGACAATAAATTCAATAATCCACAACAGCATTTATCTGCATGTCTTCTCTGTACTACGGAAGCCCTGAACCGCAACGTAAAAAAAAAAAAAAATCCAGCATTTCGAGATTAAAGTCGTTATTTATTTTTTTACGTTGCGGTTCAGGGCTTCCGTACTGTACAGTTGTCTCAGCACTGCGATAGGAAAAAGTATTTTAACATCGCAAATATTACACTGCAGCTTTAAGAGTGGAATGATTGAGACTTACAATAATGATATGCATATGAAAAAGACAACTTTTTATTGTCATCAAATGATACTGTACAATCAGGACTCATTTAGAGGCGCTTGTGGTAACGTGATTTACTCTTTCTTCATGCTGAGAGACACCGTCTGATTAAAAATGATGCTTAACTTTAAACAACATTAATAAACTCTAAGTACACTAGTTTTTCATTACACAATAAATGTCAGGAAGCACGGACAGTTCTGATTTTAACTGAACATATCAATAAAACAAATATAATGGCTTATTAGTGCATTCAAAAGTGTTCCCTATATATTGATGTCCTGTTTCTCATAACGCACAGAAGAACTGGTGAGCGTTGATGGATCAGTGTCTCTCAGCATTCACAAAAACATAAGAGTCAAAAACACAGACACTATATAAACTACATGGGTCTGGTCTGGATTGAGACGGGGCCGATGCAGACTTTACTGGCCTCAAAGTTTGATCAACAGTAGTTTGCTCCATCACCAGTTATAAAAGACCTATAGAAAACAAAAAGGACAAAATATAACATGAATTATTCATGAGTATTGAGTACATGACATTTTTGTTAATATGTGGCAGCCAAAAAGGAGGCAACCTGCATCCATGTTAAATAAAACAGCTTTTTCTAGACCTCGTTTAATCAGTAAATAAGGTTTAATTTGTTAACATTAGTAGAACTAACAATGAAAAAGACTGATAACGCATATATTAACATATGTTCATTTCAACATTAGCCAACACATTAATAAAATCAAAAGTTGTATCAGTTAATAGACCTGAGCTAACATGAACTAACAATGGGTAGTTGTATTTGCATTAATGCAGTAAATATTGTATAACAAATGTATTGCTCAGTTGTCGCATTAAGGAAGGAATAATTCACCCTGGGCTGTTGAATTATTAGAAAAATAATACACACTCGAGGTGGTTCATTCGAAGTGTCACGTTACACCTCAGGTGTGCATTATTTTCCTAATAATTCAATGGCCTGGAGTCAATTATTCTGCTAATACTATTAGTATTAGTATAAAAATACTAAATAATTTTTTTATTTCTAACATTTGTCAGATTTTTCTTCCATAAACACTCGTGTCAAAATAATTTCTTACGCATCTCATCCCACGCCTCCATTGCTAATTCCAAAATGTCATTTTAGAGCTAGTAACAAAGACCTGAGACATTGATATGCAAACTAATGCAGTTATTAGAGAGAGAGATAGAGAGAGAGAGAGAGAGAGAGAGAGAGAGAGATTAAGTGTGTGTGAATTACCTGAGTCTGTGCGTCTCTCAGTGTTCAGCGTTTCTACTAATAGTGAAACTAAGTTTAAGTGCTTCAAAAACATCTGCCTCAATATTGAGAAATGTTGTTTAGGTTTGCAGATGCAAATCTATTTTATTTGTAAAGTTGCAGGGGTAGTGCTGACAGTTTTCCATGTGCGTGAATGTTTCGTTTATGTGCTTGTACAGTATGTGTGTGCAGGAGAAAGAGCTTTCCATAGATCATTTATGTAATTACTTGGAAATAACTTGTGGGTTTTATCCTATTGTTTACTATATTTATTTGCTTGGTCAGTGTCATTGTGTGTTTTGGTTCTTTTGCTGTCGGATATAAGGACCATTTTTTAAATAACTGAATCATTTGGCGAAGTGATATGGAGCTGTAATGCGGTCAAAACCTGCCTGGAACTACTTTAGCCATGCAATTAAATAAATTAAATTAACGCTTAATTTCAGCAAAACATTTCTGAGAAGCAAGTTAGTGAGTGTGATAGGAAATCCTCACCTTCAGAGTTAGTCTGCACTGCCCGTCCTGGATCTCCTTCCTCTATATTCTTCCAGCCTCTTTCAGTTTTCCCACCAGATCCTCGACGGTCTCCACTTTCACTCCAGCGAGTCTCTGAGCAGGTTCGTCCACATTCAGCACCTCCAACCGTGAGCTCACGTCCACTCCCAGGTCTGCAGGCTTCACATTCGCAATCTTCTTTTTCTTCGCTTTCTACGGAGGCACAAAAAATAAATTAATACATGCCATATGTGACCCTGGATCACAGAACGAGTCGCACGAGTATATTTGTGGCAATAGCCAACAGTACATTGTAGGAGTCAAAATTATCGATTTTTCTTTTATGCCAAAAATCATTAGGATATTAAGAAAAGATCATGATCCATGAAGATATTTTGTAAATTTTCTATCTTAAGTATATAAAAAAATATATTTCTGTGAGTGAATGCAGCACAATCGCCAACATAAATGGAAACCTTTAAAGGCGATTTTCTCAATGTTTCGATTTTTTTGCACCCTCAGACTCCAGATTTTCAAATAGTTGTATTTTAGCCAAATATTGTCCTATCCTAACAAACCATATATCAATGGAAAGCTTATTTATTCAGCTTTCAGACGTTTGAAAATGCTAATTCTCATTCGAAAATTAGATTATGCTTGCATTAAATAGTATGGGGAAAAAAATCCAGTAAAACCAATGAGATGGATAAAATATCTTAGCCTTACATCAGAGTCCTTGACAATTTTTTTTATGTTTGTTGACAAGGCTGCATTTATACAATCAAAAATAAAGTAAAAACAACAATATTGTGAAATATTAAAATATTAGAATGATTTCTGAAGGTTCATGTGACTGAAAACTGGAGTAACGATGTGGAAAATTCAGCTTTGATCACAGAAATAAATTAATTTTAAAATATATTCACATAGAAAACAGCAACTTTAAATTGTAGTAATATTTCAAAATTTTACTGTATTTTTGATCAAATAAATGCAGCCTTGTGAGCACAAGAGACTTCTTTAAAACACATTACACATTTTAACTTCAAAACTTATGACCGGTAGTGTATACATTTACAAATATGCATTTAGCAGACAGTTTTATCCAAAGCAACTTAAATTGCATTCATTTCAAAGTATGCATTTGATCAGTTCATGCAATTTACAATAAGGTTAATTAGTGAACATCAGTTAACTAAATTATTTAGCATTAACTAATAATGACCAGCACTTATACAGCGTTTATTAATCTTTGTAAATGTTAATTTCAACATTTACTAATACTTTATTAAAATCTTGTTAACATTAGTTAAAGGACAACTCCGGCGCAAAATGAACCTTTGGTCTAATTACACATTGGTACAGTCAAGCCTTGTTAGTGGTATTAACTAGCGATTTTTATTTTCATTACTCTATGCCCAATATACTAGCGTTATAAGATAAACAGTTTTTAGAGATAAAACTCTTTACATTCGACAATCATGGAAACAAATCTCAGAGAACGGTTGACTATGTACCAATGTGTAATTAGACCAAAGGTTCGTTTTGCGCCGGAGTTGTCCTTTAATGCACTGTGAAATAACATGAACAAACAATGAACAGCTGTACTTTTATTATATTTTATTATTTTATAATATTAACAAATACAGTAACAAATGTATTGCTCATGGTTAGTTCATGTTAGTGGATACATTAACTAATGAATCTTATTGTAAAGTGTCACCAAAAAACCTTAAATCCCTGTGGGCGCAGAGAGCAGTGTTGCATTACTGTACCATGATGTTGGGCAGCGTGGCGTATCTGGGAGTGTTCAGGCGCAGGTCAGCGGTCACAACGGCTGGCATATTGATCATAATGGTCTCCAATCCACCATCAATTTCTCTCACCACCTTCAGCTTGCCTCCTTCTAAGGTCAGCTCAGACGCAAACGTCCCCTAGAAAATGATCAAATAATTCAGGGGAATTCAGGAGAGGGGTCACTCTCAGCCAGAAGGAAATGTGACATAACATAATATCAATTTAGACTCAATTTGCACTAAGTGCCATTATGCTCCATTTATAATATGTCGTAGTTCCACTGCTGGACACTGGGTGGAGTGTGGGTTTAATAAGTATATAAAGGTGAAGCTCGAAAAATTAGAATATCGTGCGAAAGTTAGTGTATTTCAGTAATTCAAATTAAAAGGTGAAACTAATATATTAGTATATATAACTATATACATATGCATGATTATACTTTTCAGAGGGGCAACATTCCTGTATTTAAAAAAATATATATTTTTTTTAATGGATTTCATGTAATATTCAAATTTTCTGAGATTTTGAATTTGGGGGTTTCATAAACTGTAAGCCATAAGCATCAAAATTATAACTTTTGCACGATATTCAAATTTTTCGAGTTTCACCTGTGTGTAGCCAGAGAGCAAGTGCAGTCAGGCATGAGTACAACAAGTGAAACAAACAATTTTTGACGTGTCAGGATCGTATATGGACATGCATACTTGTGGATTATGTGTTTTGGCATCGAAACTGTGACAAATAAAAGGATAATTTCAGTATTGGACTGGAAGCGTCTTGTTTGGATCTCACGCGTCAGAAATAATCCTACAACACATCTGTGACATGGTGGTTATTGTCGCTACATGTACATTTTCTAAAGAACAATGCTCATGCAAAAATCACAACCATGATGCTAGGTTCTTCAAATCCAGTCCATAGTAATAGTGATGCTTTCTTTTTCAAACATTACTTTAAATATACAGATGGGAACAAACCTGCGGCCAGTCCAATAGAGCTGCCGTCATCTGTCCAGTCTGATTGCAGTCATCATCTATGGCCTAAAAGAGGAAGATAACACAATATCATGAAATCAACTGACGAATATCAGAGACTATTTATACAGAGACATGTCACTTCCTTAATCCTCAATACAACTACATAGGGAAAACCCGTAACGGCAAAGATGGCGGTTGTATGCACATGCCCCGCCCCTCCTTCTGGAAAGCCAATCGTCTGCTTTTTAATAGTACAGCCGGGAAACATTTAAGCCTATCGTCTGGTTCCACTGACGCATGCGCACAGGTTTACGACAGCGGAGACGATTTGGCGACAGCCCTGCTTGAACAGAGGGTGATAACTCTGGTGATAACAACGCGAAGGCACCGGACTACCAAGGTAACAGTTAATTAAAGCATTTTATATCGACCAAAATATGTTACCTTACATTCTAAGTATTTGCTGTAGAGCATCATGTAAACGACACAAAATATGTTGTGTTATCAAGGTATGGTATAGCTAGTTAGCCAGCTTGGCACAACACCGGTATTCTGGATAGAGACGTAAATGAAGTTGGTGTCGTGAACCCTTGCGCATGCGTAGTAAAGTATAACCTGTGGGGGAAAAGGCGTTTTAAACCTTATTTTGGGGCAAAGTCATCAAACTTTTTCAGCGATTTTTATCATATTTTACTGCTGTTTCTATACATGCCGTTTTTATGTCCCGGTGACCAGTGAAAGTGCAGTTCTGACTCTCTCCCCATTCATTTAGATAGGAGCCTGGTCTTGTTAGTCCGAAATAGCTGCCAAGATGGCGGCCGAGTGGCACGACTTGCCTAAAAGGACTTTGCGAATATTCAGTAATTTGTTAATACTGTACAATAATGAGCCGTCAGCTACCTGTTTACCCAGAATAATCAGATCGGCTTCCTCTTTCTTGGCGAGAGCAGCCATTATCTTGGAGACCTGCAGGGGACCAAGCGTCTCGTAGTCTTTCCCAGACACTTCCACATGTATCCCGCGGTCCGCACCCATGGCCAGAGCGGTCCGGATTGTCTCCTGCAACACAGATATTAATGTAACGCACCCAGAAATTAATAACTGTGAAATTAATTATATTTTATATTTTCTCTGCATGTAGTGAAACTCTTAAAGGACAAATGAACCTTTGGTCTAATTACACATTGGTACATAGTCAACCGTTCTCTGAGATTTGTTTTCATGATTGTCGAATGTAAAGAGTTTTATCTCTAAAAACTGTTTAGCTTATAACGCTAATTAATATTGGGCATAGAGTAATGAAAATAAAAATAGCTAGTTAATACCACTAACAAGGCTCAAAATAGCCCAACACGAACACGGTAGCATAATGAGGGTCCCGGCCTGCAAACTGAAGCATTGAGAACGTTGTAAGTGTACAGACAGTTTAATAAGAAGATATTTTATAAAGACCGGAGTTGTCCTTTAAAGTCCCCCTGTAGTCAATCATTTTATCCATTAAAACTCATCTTTGATCACCAAAATATCATGTTTAACAATTTCTTCATGCCTTAAAATAGCTTGAATGTATCTCTAGACCCTCATTTAGTATACGCAGTTTTATGAATATGCAAATTAGCCCCGCCTCCACTCACTCGCTCAGCTCAGAGATCCACTCACTCAACTTACTGAGGTTAACGCTGCACAATCGTGTTGCTCTTCTTTACAACGTCACACACATAACTGTGATTAATATAATTAGCCTTTTGCTTGACTGTCATCAAACTAATAATGCTAATGATACACAAACCATGTTCCAGTTCTGCCTTCTAACAATCAGCACCATTAGAAACGCTTTGAACAACTCAGAACATCAGTGGATAAAGGCGGATAGTTTATCATAACATCTTAATTTTCATGTTTGTTCTCGAGCTAACAAGCAGACAAACTCGAGAATATGTTTAAAGCTTTAAGCTTTAGTATCCCTTTGGCAAGCAGAGCGAGGTATGTTTAGTTTGTTTTCCATTTCTTTGGTACAATTTGTTGATTTATTTGAACAATGTTACGTGAATGTTTGTTTATATTGTAAATGTCGTTTGAGTTTATTTTGCCTTTAATATTTATTTATTGTTTCTTTGTTTCCTTCGTAGTTTTACGGTGCCACCGTGCTGTGGTGCGATTCTTAGGGTGCAATGAAGTCAATGTGTAAACAGTGTTGTGATTCATGGAGAACATTTGCAACAAAGAAATGAGACAACAAATACTTCATGTGTGTACGTAATAAACAAATATATAAATATATATATATATATATATATATATATATATACTTCAGCAATGACGTTTATTTGCATCTTAGTATAATAAATTGAAGACACCCATCAAAAACTCTCTGCCTACTTTCTTCGAAGCTGAAGGGCCGGTACAGTATGAATTAATTTTGATCAGTGGCCAGGCTTCGGTAATTATTTTGATGGTCCCTTTTGAACGTGCTATTGACTATAAGTAACTTTGCAACCATATGTCAACTAACTCTCGTTAGAGTATTAGTAGACTCTCTGCTTAATATCTGCAAATACTTTATTGTGATGGTCCTCCAACAGACACTCTACTGACTACTAATTTTGCAATTACATGTCAATAACCCGAACCCTACCAGTCTATTAATACTCAACTAACACTCTAATGAGAGTTATAGACATGTAGGAGCAGCGTTACTTATAGTCAACAGAATGTGTTAAAGGGACTAGGGATGTGCACGAATATTCGAATTTTCGAATATTCGATCTGTAATTATTATTCGAAAAATAAAATACTATTCGAATTTTATCGAATTTATGAAGCCGTAGCCTAAATGCTTTGCTGGACGTAAATGCAGTGAATCCCTGATAAATCCCAAGCACTAACTCGCAGTTATAATTAAATCCTCTGGGTGGCGCTGTGGCGCGTGTTTAACAAGTTGTTTGTATTTGATCACAGAATGTCGTCGTCTGCCTCGCGAAGTTTGGAATTAGACTATTTCAAAATTATGTTACTAAATGATCTTACAGAATGGAATTACTTTTGATCAAATGAATTAATTAATCTGAGTTATAATATCATCAACACAAAGAGAAATCACATGAAATCCAAACAGCAGGCGACTGAGGAAAGACAGCTGTCCATCACTGCATTACGACTGCAGTCTGCAGGTAAGCGCAGCTGTAGCGCGAGTGATCCGAGATGATAACTTATCTAATAGCAAAATTATTATTTTTTAGACATACTTCCCTTAAGTTTCATTGAGGGAGACATGTTTAAGAACAGAAAACGCAAAGTGCTGCTAGAAACTTAGAACACCGTGGCCGTTATCTTTGTGTCACTGAATCTGTCAGTGCTGCGCGTTTTCTCACTCGAGCATAAAAGTCAGCTTGCCTTTCAGCATAAACGTAGGCTACGTCAGCATAAACATAAACTTGACATAAACGTGAAACAATATAAACACGATAATCATGCTGACTCGAGTGTACGTGTACGTTCTGTTCGATATCTGGCGCAGTAACGTTAGATGCTACTCTGCTTTATTAGGCGTTTTTTTCCCGCTCGCGCTGCTTGAGCTTAAATCCTTTTGTTCTTTATATTTTGTTTACACATAGGCCAACTGTTAATGTTTTCAACTAAAAGAAAACTTTAACATATATTGTAAGCTTGTTGTGTATTTTGCCTAATCGTAAGCTTGTTAAGAAATGGTGACAAAAACTTTAAAAAAAACTTCACTTAAAAAATAACGTCTTTTTCGTTAAAGGTCATTTAAATAGGCTAAACGAATATTCGAATATTCGATTTTTATGAGCCCGAATATTCGAATGCAATATTTTTGAAAAATGCCCATCCCTAAAAGGGACCATCAAAATAAAAAGTGAAACCTATTTGTTACCTGAACCTGCTGAGGACCACAGCTGACGGCCACGATCTCCTTCACAAGCTTCTTCTCCTTGAGTCTGACGGCCTCCTCCACTGCGATCTCACAGAAGGGGTTCATCGAATGCTTGACGCCGTCCGTAACCACTCCCGTGTGGTCCGGCTTGACCCGGATCTGACGTGGACCGAGACAGAGACACAGAGGAGTAATCATGCAGAACACATCAACAAAACACACAAAGCTTTCATATGACTTTTCATTCCAAGCTGAAATTTATCTTGGTCATTATCATTTATTACGGCAATGCTGGATCAAGACGGTGAGAACTGAACTGAGCTGGACGATGACATCACCGGTTTCTCCAGAACGGCTACATATATACATGAACTAAATTAATAACTTTTTTACAACAGAAATTAAACATCACTGAACTTACTAACTAAACTCAAGTAGAATTTTTTTTCTTCTTGAAACAAACTTTGTTGCATTATTGTCCTGTTATCTCTGTTAAGCTGCTTTGAAACAATCTATATTGTAAAAAGCACTATGTAAATGTCACTTGACTTTTACAAGGCTGGAGGTTGTCCAAAACATGCAACATGTTTGACCTCAGATGACCTGTGTGTGTGTGTGTGTGTGTGTGTACATACTATTCCAAGAGTGGCATGAAGGACAGAGAGACTGATACAACAGAGGCTGTTTCATAATCCACAGCATGCAGACAACACACACACACACTGATCGGTCTGTAACTCAAGCAGTATTGACGACACACACTTTCAGATCAATATCTCTATATAAGGTGTACTGTGTCATAAGAGGTTTCAGGATCACAAATTACACCGAACACATTTACATTGAACATCCAGCTCCAGCTCACTGGAATCTGATTTGAAAAGATCACAATGACACAGATTTGGGACATTTGACAATGTATTGGTAACAAGCCTGATCAATATGATCTGACAAATCAATAAATCAGAGCATAGCAACTCATTTGTAATCGGATTTCTTGATAAAGGCCAAAATAGAAGGTCACAAGAACAAAGATTACAGACTAAATCAGAAAATTAGTATTCAGAGATCGATCAAATAAGGTTTTGCACACTGGGTGTATAACACATTTAAGCAAATGTTGTAGATCTGTATACTATGTTAAACAAATTGTTGCTAATTGAGTAATCAATAAAATAAGTTTATATATGTAATATATATATTTTTTTTGTATCTTGAAAATCAAGTCCTCTCAACCATGACACTTTTTTTGTCAGTGATATTTTAGTATTTTATTATACATTTTCTTATCAATTTTTTATACTACACACTGACCTTAAATGAGAAATACGATGAATTCATAAGTCTGTTTAATAAAATGTCCCTTCTTCCCCTATATTTTAAACAAAAGTGTAATTACGATATACAAATAACTTTGGATAAAAGTACTTGATAAATGATGCCATTTTCTTACATATAAATCTCAACATGTGCATATAAGATTGGAATTACATATATAGACAACAGATGGAAAATAAAATATTTTCCATCTCATGACCCACATGTTTTGACAATGGATATTAATAATATAAACTTCAACATTAACCCTGATTAAATGTGAAAACACCTTTGTTTTTAGGAATTCATGCACTCAAAAAAAGATAAAAAGATCACATGTATTTCATTTTTTGACACTTTCATATGTATAATTAGTGCTGTCAAATCGATTAATTGCAATCAATCACAAAAGTTTGTGTTTGTATAATATGTGTGTGCGTGTATATATATAATTGTGTACTATACAATATACAGTACTGTATATTGTGTGTGTGTTTGTTTGTTTGTATATTATACACACACACACACACACACACACACACACATACATACATACATACACATTTATATATATATATATATATATGTGTATATATATATATATATATATATAAAATAAACACAAACTTTTATGTTAGATGCGATTAATCGATTTAACAGGACTAATTATTATGTTACGCAACGTGAAAGTTTATGAAACAGCTGGAGAGCAGTTTGCAGTAGAATATAGTTCATCATTATGATCCCACGGCCATGATTGTAAGTAGTTTCGTCAGATATTAATTAAAACAACAATATTTATAACGGTGACCTTCATCAAACAACCCAGTTTATAGAGCTAACGTTATCCTTATTCAACAGAGCTGGTCTACACTCAGCTCTTTTCCATGCCATAAACGGTCTAAAGCAGGACAACATCGTGTTTATTCATAATTAAAAGCATTAGCGTGTGTTTTATCTGACGTGTACCTTGACAGCATAATCAATGACCCGTTTAACTCCGACCAGAACTCGGGCACTCATCGTGGACCTTCCTCTGTTCGACGCCGGGTATCGGTGAACTTCAGCAGAAGGATCTAGCCGGAGCGCTAGTGGTGTGACACCATTAGGGGCGGGGTTTAGCGTACGCCCGTTCTGTGAGCCAATAGAACTGCTCAGTTCTGGGAACTGTCAATCAAAAGGTGAGCTGTGGCCAATCAGTAACTTTGGGTGTTCTTGCACTCGAGTCGAGCTGAAACGGAATTAAAATTGGTTCCTTTCATAAGTAGGTTAAAGGTCGTGTGACTGACTGTTGTAACGCAGCGTTAACACCATGTCTAGACCTCACTCAATATTAAACGAAATTATTACAGTAAGTGGTGAGAAAAACGCATTTTATCTAAGACTTAGAAACTGAATATATTGGTAAAATGATTCACTGAAGCTCACGAAAGGAGGACATCTGGTGGTCACAATGAAAAGACTTCAGTCAAAATTAACCAGTGACCTTATTTTTTTATGTTAAACAAAGAGCTTGAATTTTTGTGTAATCATATTTTGATTATAGGTAAGTTTTATTTAACACAAATATAGATTTCTTAAAGTTGCTCAGAGTTTTGTTTATATATGTGTATACATTTGAAACATGGAAACACTGGAACAAGTCTCTTCAGCTCATCAAACCTGCATTTATTTGATCAAAAATTTAATAAAAAAAAAAGATTATCAAAATATTATTACAATGTAAAATAGTTGTTTTCTTTGTAAATATATTGTAAACTGTAATTTATGTGATCAAAGCTGAATTTCAGCATCATTACTCCAATATTCAGTGTCACACGATCCTTCAGAAATCAGGATAATATGATGATTTATTATCATTGTTGGAAACAGTTGTGTTGCTTAATATTTTTTAATAACCTGTGATGAGAACCTGCGAAGAGTAATGATGCTGAAAATTCAACTTTGATCACAGGAATAAATTACAATATATTCAGTTATTTTAAATTGTAATAATATTTCACAGTATTACAGTTTATTCTATATTTTTTATCAAATAAATATAAAATTAAACATAAAAATAATAATAATAATAAGACAAAATAAATAATATAAAACACACACACGCACACACACACATATTTAAAGATATCAAACGTTTACATTTATATATTTATTTAAATATAATATTTTATCTCCACACTCCAGTTGGTGGCAGTACTGTGCCATTGAGCCTCAGAAGAAGAAGCAGAATTTCACATGACTGGAGTGTGTTCCTGTGATCATGGTGTGTGTGTGTGAGAGAGTCAGAGCACTGATGGATCAGCTACAGCTCAACACACACTCTTCACACAGGTAATGCCTCACACTGTCAGATTCTCCCAGAGCTTTCACAGATGGGCCATGCATACAGGTCTGTGAAGACAATGATTGAGGAAAATATATTTTAATAATGCAATGTGATGCATTGTGCATCTCTGGAGATTCAACAATGTACTGCTGGTCTTCAGAATTGTTTTGTATTTTATATAGAGACTAAAAACTTATGAGAAGTTAAACTATGTGATTGTAAAAAAAAAAAAGAAAAAGTTGATGAACGTATGTAGGGTCAAATTGTACTTTTATGCGTCACAGGAACAAGTTTATCTGCAGTCACAAAAATCAAGAAAAGAAGGGTGTACAAATAGCTGAAGGTATGTCTGTTATTACGTTGTGTTGATCACATGATGATGCTTTTGCTAAGACATTTGTTCCATGATAGTTCATTTATTTGTTATGGTTCTGTCTTTTTTTCCTGATGTTCTACTTAATTCCCAAGATATTTGCTTTAGTTCTGGGTTTTTGGCGAGTTTATCACTGTTTCTGCAGGATGATGTGCACTTTGCTTTGTTTATTCTTTATTATACATGTTATATGCATTATGTTTCATGTTAATCAAAAGACTTTTAGAAGTACTAATAATTATAAAATATAAACTCAAATGTGTGCAGGTTTGGCCGTCGCCGGGTATCCTCGTGCTTTAGCTCATGTGGATGGAAACGTTCACTATCAGTTTCACACAGAAAATCCTGGAGGACAGGTGAGTGTCCTTTAATGCCATCATAGATAAACCCTTTATTACAGTCAAGCTTCGGAGAACGATTAAACCGATGTCAATGCCAAAGTCTTTGACTATCTGTCTGATATAGTTCATCTCTCTGCATGTTTTTTTTGTCATTTTTGTCTCTCTTAATAGGAACCGTATAAACTCGGCCAAGTATCTGTGCGGTTTTACCTCATAATGCCTGAAAATTATATTTCAGAAATGAAGGATGAGTTATTTGTTAAATTATTTTGTTATTATTTTAATGCAAAGGGAAAAGGGGGGATTTTATTAAAATGGTATAGTTATACATTATGGTAGTATTTAATTAATGCTTATTAATCAATATAAAAAATACAGAATTTTTCCTCCTCTAATGTAATAAGAACAACCACTGAGAATAATGAGAATATATGGTAAAAATGTACAGAAATGGCCATTGAAAATAGCTTTATTTTATTTTTCATTGCCAAGTACCTGTCTGGTTTTTACATCAAAATGCCCAAAAATTATATTTCAGAGAATGAAGGATGAATTATTTTTTAATTGCTTTAATGCAAAAAAGGGGGGATTTTATTAAAATGCCATAGTTATACATTATGGTAGTATTTAATGTATGCTGATTAAACAATATAAAAAATACTGAATAAAAAAACATTGTATTAAAGTATTTCCCCCCCTCTAATATAATGAGAACAACCACTGAGAATAATAAGAATAACACAATTACAGTAATGAGAATTTAGTGTAAAATGTACATTTAAAATAGCTTTAATTTCTTTATGCATATCGTTTTCTTGAGTTTTACCTATGTGCACCAGCAGTCATGTGATTCTAATCTCTCACTGGGATTGGCAATGGGCCGGTGTCACATGTCAGGCAGAAGGCGGGTCACATGACAGATGATTGGGGGGGGGGTGGGGGGGGGGCTGTTAAGAGGCATTTACAAATGTGTATTCTTTCAGTGAACAACTGTGTCGTTTTAGACCTTTAAATTAGATCATGCACAGCCTCTGCATGGATTGGAGGGATGATTATTAAACGGATGAATGGAGAATTCAGCCAGGAGACGCTGGAAACTTTTCCATGAACACTTTATAGTTAATCATGACATTTTCCCTGCATTTTAGGTTGACAAAAAGCAGCAGACTCTCTCGTTTTCGATGTCGAGATGTTGCAATACATTAATCACAACCCAGTGGTTTACACTGATGTTAAAATAACACTTCTTATGTTACAGTAAAACACTGAAGTTGTAGGGATGTTTTCTTGTCACAAAAAGAATGTGAAACACGTATGTGCATTACATAATAGATAATTTAAGTTTATTTTACACACTTTAAGCATTATCGTATCGCATATCGAATATCGCATTATTTAATGAGTTATCGCATATCGCATTTTTCTAATAAATAAATATATATATATATATATACACACACAGGTGAAACTCGGAAAATTTGAATATCGTGCAAAAGTTATAATTTTGATGATTATGGCTTACAACTTATGAAAACCCCAAATTCAAAATCTCAGAAAATTTGAATATTACATGAAATCAATAAAAAAAGGATTTTAAATACAGAAATGTCGGCCCTCTGAAAAGTATAATCATGCATATGTATATAGTTGCATATACTAAATATAGTAGTTTCACCTTTTAATTTGAATTACTGAAATACATGAACTTTTGCACGATATTCTAATTTTTCGAGTTTCACCATGTGTATAGTATAGGGAGGGAGGTATTTGATTTCTGTCTCTGTCGTCCTCAGGTGACATACCGAGTGATTCCTGTCTCAGATCAAATACTGGAGAGTAGAAGTGAAGCCGGAGAGCCGGGTAATATCACTGGATCCCTGCAGGTATGAAATCAACACGTTTGAAACCAGCTCGTACTTCATTACGGATCAACATGAGTCTCTTTCAACACACAGCAGAACATGACAACATGTCAGAGCAGAAGATTAATATCACACAAACTCAGCTATAACCAAACAGCCAGATGTTAAAGTTTATGCATTGCTTTCTCCCAGACAGTAATTCAAAGCGTTTTCAGTGATGGAGGCAGTCCTGCTGGGGAAGGGGACCGAGACGAGGCACGGTGTGTGTGTGTCCCAGCATCATCTGTGAGCGAGGGAACATTCACACAAACGACAGGTACGGACAGGTCTGAGATCTGCCGCCTTACACCAAGCGGCAACATTCTAATCTGAAAAATGAAGCCGACCCGGAAGTGCGAAAAATTGCAATCCATCTAAACTCCTCTAGGGGCCGGTCCCAGAAGGAGCAGATGTCCATAGACCCCCATGTTAAAATGTCCGTTTTCACAGCATAAATTCATGTTTTTACAGGTTGGTCCCATGGACTTTTATTGTATTTTTCGATAGGTTCCGAGTGCCTGACGACTGTGAGGGGGTGAATTTTTTTCTAACTCGTTAGTTTAGATCGTATTTAGATATAAAATGTATGACAAATAAGGGCGTGGTTAACTTTGATTGACAGCTTGATTGACAGCTGATAACGGGCTGTGCCGAGTGGAATTCCTGAAATGTGACGTCTCGGCCATGATCTGACACACACATCAGACCACCTGATCCTTCCTGAACATTTGTATTGAAATATTTCCAAGATGGCGCCGCCCATACCCCCCATAAACGGACTCAAAACCGTTCTTCAGAAAGTCTATGGGTGACGACACAGACGCTTTGTCCATATTTTTTACAGTCTATGCTTCACACACGTACAGAATCACAATAGATCGAGCAGCTGATTTCACTTAAGTTAAAGGAAGTTCTCATTAACTTATTGTTAATTATCGCAAAGCAGCAACGAGCGCTAGAGAGGCACTGGGCTCCTTTAAAATACTTTTGATTTGCATTGTTGTTGTTGTTGCCAATTTTAACAAGCATAAGATACAAAAACAGACAAACTTTCAGACAATAAACAAGTTATAGGTCAATAGTCAACAAGAAAAATAATATAAAGAAGCCTGGAATTTACCTATTGAAAATTATTTGTAAAGAGATGTCAAAGAAAGAAAAAAAAAAAAAAACGGACACAAAAATGATTAAAAGCATATTATGAAAGAATATGTGACCCTGGATCACAGAACCAGTCACGAGTCGCACGGGGATATTTGTGGCAATAGCCAACAATACATTGTATGCGTCAAAATTACAGATTTTTCTTTTAGGCCAAAAATTTATTAGGATATTAAGTAAAGATCATGATCCATGAAGATATTGTGTAAATTTCCAACCGTAAATATAAAAGATGTGAATAAAAAAGAGTGAATGCGGCACAATCTCGAATAGAAATGAACAACTTTAAAGGACTTTAAAGGCGATTTTTTTTATTTTTTGCACCCTCAGATTCCAGATTTTGTATATTGGCCAAATATTGTCCTATCCTAACAAACCATACATCAATGGAAAGCTAATCAAAAGTTCAACAAACATTTATTTTTTAAATAGAATCTTTTGTAACATAAATATTTACTTTTGATTAATTTAATGTGTCCTTTCTGAATAAAAAAATATGAATTTCTTTATCGTTGACTTACCTACTCCACACATTTTAATGGTTGTGTATCAGAGTTTCCACTAAAGAAATATTAAATATTTCAACATTAATCAGAAATGTTTCTTGAGCATCAAATCATCATATTATCCTGATTTCTGAAGGATCATGTGACACTGAAGACTGGAGTAATGATGCTGAAAATACAACTTTGATCACAGGAATAAATTACACTTTACTATATATTCACATAGAAAATAGCTATTTTAAATTATAATAATATTTCACAATATTTACTAGAATAGTTTTTTCTGCTTGCACCGTTTTGTTAAGATAAGAGAGTTCTTTCACAAAAATAAATAAATAAATAATAATATTATTCCACATTTTTTTTGACTGGTCGTGTATATCATAATAATAATAATAATAATACAAATGATTCATATATTCATATTATGTAGGCTATATAAATAATATTGTAGTCATTCTGTCCATCCCTTTGTTTGTGAACTACAGACTCTACAATAAATCTCTGATCAGAATAAACAGAGTTCTCTCAGTGACAGTAAATGTGATTTGATTTTAGCATCAGTTCAACATCTGTGGTCTCTCTGGTTTAGGTCAGTTCTGCGTGATGATGACTCCTTCAGATGCTCTGCTCTCGGCTCCTCAGCGGACTATAGCTCCACGCACACACACTTACACGGTGTAAGTACGAAACAAACGCACAAAACAGGTGTTATGATTTTAATAGGGCTGGGCAATGATTAATTGTGATTGATCGCATCCAAAATAAAAGTTTGTGTTTACATAATATATGCGTGTGTGTGTGTATTGTGTATAATTATTTTGTATATAAATACACACATGTGTATAGTTATTCATGTGTATAGTTAAAGGATTAGTTCACTTTTAAAAAAACTTTTGCTGATAATTTACTCCCCCCATGTCATCCAAGATGTCCATGTCTTTCTTTCTTCAGTCGAAAAGAAATGAAGGTTTTTGATGAAAACATTCCAGGATTTTTCTCCATATAATGGACTTCAACAGGACCCAAACGGTTCAAGGTCCAAATGACAGTTTCAGTGCAGCTTCAAAGGGCTTTAAACGACACCAGACGATGAATATTTATTTATTTATTTATTTATTTGACAGGGACAATGCAAACAAACATAGTGTCAAGACCAAGCATGTCACTGAAGTGTTGCATATAAAGTTTATAGCTATTGCTAATTTTCAACTCCTGTCCGTGGAAGGGCTTTTATACAATCAAATTTACATGATTAACTACTTCAATAAAAATAAAATAAAAATAATAATAATATAAAAATACATGCATATCATATACAACTCTTATAATAATTAAAAATGAGTACACTTTTGGTTTATTTTTAACCAGTTTTTAAGCCTGGAAGTGAACATCTTAAAGTCAGGCACAGTCTTGATTTCGAAAGGTAATGAGTTCCATAGTTTAGAACTCTTCACAGAGAATGTCGTCTGTCCAAAGCTGGTCCTGCAATATGGTATTTTACAGTCATGATTTGTGCAGCTCCTAGTGACTCGGATGCTGTCCTGTCTCTCAATAAATGTACTTAGTGGCTCAGGTGCTAAATGATTAATGCACTTATAAATTAGTTTAAGAAAGGAAAAATTGCTGAAGCTATCAAAATTCATTAAATTATATTTCTTAATAAGGGTCTTATCTAGACAAACCATCGGCATTTCACAAATAAATAAAAAAGTTTGAGTTTTATAAGCACAAATGCTGGCCTTGCTCTGTTCTGTGATGCGCGTTCGTGACTCACGTAATACACACTTACGTTGAAAAGGTCACGCTTCTGTCCTGACGAAAATTTTTATATTAAAACACCCAGGTTACGCACACGAAATGGGCATTTTAAATGATAAACTGACACAAAGACATTTGAATGGTCCTCCTTCCTCACATTCGTAAACACTGACTCGGTACTTCCGCCGACGCGTGACCTTTTCAACGTAATTGTGTATTACGTGAGTCACGAACGCGCATCACAGAACAGAGCAAGGCGAGCATTTGTGCTTATAAAACTTAAACTGTTTTATTTATTTGTGAAATGCCGATGGTTTGTCTAGATAAGACCCTTATTCATCGTCTGGTGTCGTTTAAAGCCCTTTGAAGCTGCACTGAAACTGTCATTTGGACCTTGAACCGTTTGGGTCCTGTTGAAGTCCATTATATGGAGAAAAATCCTGGAATGTTTTCATCAAAAACCTTCATTTCTTTTCGACTGAAGAAAGAAAGACATGAACATCTTGGATGACACGGGGGGGAGTAAATTATCAGCAAAAGTTTTTTTAAAAGTGAACTAATCCTTTAACTATACACATGAATATGTGTGTATTTATATACAAAATAATTATACACAGTACACACACACACATATATTATGTAAACACAAATTTTAATTCTGGACGTGATGAATCGTTGCACAGCCTTAGTTCTTAAGCCTATTTTTAAGATCTGTATCTTAGTGTTACTTTACCACAGAAGATCATCCTTCAGTTTACAAACATCTTGCATTTACAGCCGACTGACAGCAAGCCACAGGTGTTGTCCATTAAAGCGTAACCCGTAACATTCATTACTATTGATAAGTAACTTCATATATATATTAGACATATTTACACATTTTAGATGTCAAATAATACGCGTCAGGGGTCTGTCTTTTAAATTTGGGATGGGATTTACCCTGGGATTGATTGTCTGCAGTCTCTGTGTTGCACTTTTGCATGTTCCTTGCTCTCCATTTAACCTTGGGATCCCGCTCCACATGAAAACAGGGCTGTTTGTCACGATTCTGGTTTTTGACACGATCATGTGCTCAGATTCAGTCATAATTCATGGGAGAGCGTGTGTTGTGCTTCCTTCTGAAGGTGCTGTTTTTACTCTGCAGAAGTAGAAGTGTTGTGAAAACGGTTGGCGCTCACGCGTTTGTGCGTTTGCAACATTCTCATCCTCCAAAATAGGCTCAGTAGAAATATCCTGCTGAACAATCACGCGTTTGTTTCAGTCATTCTTGTTTGATTATTTCCTTCTTTTGGACACACACAGCTTTTTGCAGCTCATGCGAAATCTGCAGCGTAATGAATTCCACAAGAGTCCTAATCTTTCTTTCTTCCATTAGAATTCTAAATTCTAAATCCCTCGGGTTATTATTTCCTGGGATAAAAGCCACTGTAGTTAGAGAGTGTGAGTTGCATGCAGAATGAAATGCTGATCACACACATAGTACCAGAGGTTTTTTTTTGTATTATTTATATAATATTATAGTATTTACTAAATTAGTTTTAGGTGTGTGCTTTTTTTCTTTTCTTTCATTTTTATTCCTTTTCATCATCAAATTTTGTGCAAAATGTCTCATGTATTTGAAGGGTGGTCAAATATTGTCAAAAATGATGGTTTGCTCTGTTGCACATCCCAGATTTAAGCAAATACAGTCTGTTATTTAGATCTTCCAACAATTTTCCTATTTTATGCACAGTATAAATACTACATAAATTGTAGGTTTTATGCCATTCCAGTATCCTTCTTGAAGGGGGAACAAATCCATATTAAAATCTATGTATAAAATATGAATGTCTATGTATTTAGAATGCGATGTCATTGTAGTCCCGGTTGGTGAAGTGATCAGATGTCTCAACGCTTTTGTCCATATAGTGTACATAGAAAATAAATGAGCATGCGTGCAACAAACAGAATTGCAAAAATAAAATACAAAATATGTTGCAATTCCATTAGGTGCCGCTGGTTTACAAACTCCACTTTTTTGGAAATAGGGTCATTTTCCAACTCTCCTGGAGGTTTACCATTTTTTAATCCATTCAGCTGATCTCCGGGTCTGGCGCTAGCACTGTTAGCATAGCTTAGCATAAATCATTGAATCTGATTAGACCGTTAGCACAATGATATTACGCAGCGCCTGAAACTTAGTGCCAGTCACGTTGGAAGTTATATAGCTGGGGACTATTTTCAGGCGCTGCGTAATATCACTGCACCTGCTGGTGCAGCGTGGTTCCTTGATTATTACACAGGAATGAGAGTATAGTTCCTAGCCATATTGTCCTAGAAAATCTTAACTTTTCATTTTTCTTCTGCCTTAGTTCACAATGTAACTACAGAAGAGTCAAGTTTTAAATAGGAGAAATATCTAAACTATTTGGTCATTTTTTTGAGAGAGATGCTAACGGTCTAATCATATTCAATGATCTATGCTAAGCTATGCTAACAGTGCTACCGCCAGACCCGGAGATCGGCTGAATGGATTAAAAAACTGTTTAACTCTAGGGGAGTTGGAAAATGAGTCTATTTCCAAAAAAAAGTGGAGTGTTCCTTTAAGTTGACCAGTGTTATGTTTCTTTACTTTAACATGGTACATTCACATAGTGAGGTCACTTCCTCTGTATATAGTGCTAAATATAAAGAGACTTCCTGAGGAGTAAATAAAAGCATCTTCACTTTTTGTTGGTTTGCATTCGAAAGCGTCTCTCTTCCTCCATGGCGTTCGTGACTTCATTAAAGCGTATACCTGAGGGAAGACTACACTCGGAGAACAGTTGTGTCATTAGGCTAAAGTCGGGCTTCGGCAGCTGTTTCAGCACTGCAATTTATAATGTAATGAACACAGACGATGCCGAGACTCCCTCGAGATCACACACGCGAAGGGCAGAGAGACCTTACGGAGGGATCTGCCAATCCACACTAATACTAGCTGTACAAAGCTGAGACTAAGCTTGTCAAACTCAGGCCGTCTTTAGGGTGATGAAACTATGCTTTAGGGGTCCAGGAGAACAGACCCCGCCTCCTCTAACTCACACTATGCGTCCGAAATCGCATAATAGTAGACGAAAAACAGTATGTGACAAAAGCTGTATGTCCAAATCATAGGCGGAGTTTGACATTTTCGAGGCAAAAAAAAAAACCCCATTGTAGCAGCTGGGACCTGCATGGCCTATCAATTGGGGAACTCAGCACTAGCACATATGGACAAAACAAACATGCTAAATAAACACATATTTATTTTTAACCCAAGAAAAAAACAGTACAACAATACAATCATATTTGTAAACTTTGCATAAACAGCCACTTCTTCGTTCGGACACAATTAGGATCAATGAAATGTGGACCACTTTTGCACTGTTAAAATATTATCTTCAACCAAAACGAAAAGATTTTTAAAGTTTTTCTTTCCTTTTTTCAAAATACATTGTGGCAATGAGAGTGATTTAAAAAACAAGTTATGTTTCGCATTTTGTTGTACTTCATGAAACATTTAAAACATTTTTTGAGACATGTGAAAAATGAACAGTCACACAAAACTCTCCACTTTTGAAACATTTTGAACAGCATATTGAAGACATTTTTGTTGTAATTGTCGTTTTTCGCGTCCTGCATATGCATCGTTGTGTTATTTAAAATATATCTTTTTTTTAAACAATGCAATTTTTTTGTTGTTGAAAAAATGCAATTACCCGTTTCAGCCACCAGGTTTCCAAATTCACAGTACTGATAAAAAAAAGTAGGCAAAAAAAGGGAGACCTTCTACTTCCAGCGAGATTCTGGTGTGCATATGATACTAGAACATACTTTTTTAGCAGCCTTGAAGTAATCACTCAAATTCAAAATAAGTCTCTACTCAAAAGAGTATATGCGATTTCGTCCGGTGTGGTGAAGAGATGAGTCCCAGCTTACACTAAAAAAAAATGAACAAGGAAGGTTGTGCACTTTACATAATATATTTATATTTAGTTTACTTATAATAATTGTGTTTGTTGACCTGCAATGTTTTTTTCTATTAAGGTCCATGTAATTATGTCTCAACAGTACAAAATCCTAACGCGTTGTCTAAACACAAACCATTTTAATTGCTAACTTAATTTAATTGTTTAATCTGCTTAAATATATGTAAAATTTAAGTTTACTTAATTCTTTTGTGTTAGGTTACATGAATGATTTGTTGCATTAACTGAAACTGAGCGGTGCTTGTTAGTTCCCAGCATGCTTTGCATATGGTTGAATTAAGAGAGAAGAAATGTTTTTTTTTGTTGAGAAAATGAGAAAAGGGGAAGATTTGATAGTGTGTAAGTAAGGGTTAATGCCCGACGAGGTGTCCATTGTCAGGTATTAATGGACGACGGCGAAGCGTGAACCGTCCGGACGCGCAGCTAATTATATTTTAATTCATTTTGCAATCGAAATCTAAAGTTTTTACAAACAATAACTTGGTTTCCCTGGTTACGCCTGACGGTTTATTTAGCAACCGGAGATATTTATAGTCCGCTCAGCTCGTAGATCCCTTCAGTTTAGCTAACTTACGAGCCAGAAAGTTAACTTTTTTTTTTTTATGTAAGTTAGGCTTGTCTAGCCATGGGCGTTACACTTTCGTTTTCAAACTAGATGTTTATTTTGATATAATAAATTGTAAACGGATACTTTGACTGCCGTCGCTATGGTTACTCACAGCTGATGTCGCCAGCGCATTTATTTATTAATTTCGAACGGTAAACAGTAACAGTTTCACCAGAACTCCTTTACTAGGTGTCCTCTATCACTTTTGAATGGACACCCTGCAGCCAATCAGAATCGAGTATTCACCCAGACCATGGTATAATTGTGTTTAATGTTCAATTACATTGGAATTATTATAACCATTTAAATTACAGCGAGTAAAGTACCATTGTGGAGAAGAGTGGAGCATTTTGTTAGGATGTGGACTGATTCGATTATTTAAATATGTTTGGTTGAAGGAGCATGTTAATCTTAGCATTTAAGATGCTAATATGTGCTACTGCTAGCAAATAGCTAGCTAATTTAATTAAGTGTCACTAAAATAAATGAAATATTAATGGATGAATCAATGAATATAAAAAATACCTGAATCATGTCAGGAAGCCTTCACTTTGGGACTACTGAAATTGGGTCGCTTAAAATGACTTAATTCTTAAAGATTATTACACGAATTAAAGTTTGATTGATTAGATTAAGAATTGCGAGAACAGCTTTAGATCAGGCATAATACTGGGGTCCTAAGCTGAGACTCATCACTCCACCGGCCTGGAGATACTCTAGTGGTTGACCATGGTATTTTTGCCTATATCAATATAATGAGTGTATGGCGGCTGATGGGTTTAATGTAAAAACATACAGTCAAACCAAAAATTATTCAGACACCAGATATAATTTTTTCTATTGTTTTACTAGTGTATGCAGGACACTATAGTTTATTTATTTAAGTGAGGATTGCAAAATAAAGTAAACTGTGAAATATTATACCCAAAAATTATTTATAGTGCTACCAAAAAATATTATTCAGACACTTTGAGCTGATCATGTTTTGCTGAAGTGTTTTATTTTAATTTTTTTTATTGCTAATGCTCTTTTTACACACAGACTGAACAGAAATAAACATTGCTTGGTAATAGTTTGAGCTAAACTGTTATTATATAATTGTGTTCTTAAATTTATCAGCTGACAGATATTCAACATTATTCATGTGTGAGAGTCTAACAGAAGGATGGACAAAACCAGTGAAATATCAACTCATTTGATAACTTTGAGTTCTTGTCATATTTTATTACCATTTTCTAAACTATATCGAATATACTGTGATAATGTGAGAAATGTTGGAGGAGTCTAAATAAATTTTGGTTTGACTGTACATAATAAAATGCAAATATTGCATGTATTTATTTACTTATTTGCTTGGATGCATGCATACATACACACACACACACACACACACTATGTGTGCATGTATGTTTAAATAAATACATATATGAATAAAAAAAAATGTTTATATATATATATATACACATACATAGTGGTTTAGGTTTTTTGCTTGTAATTTTCTTTAAGATAAGGCTGCAGATGTTAAGCCTTTTAAAAGGCCTTCATTGAGAGACTAATGTGAATAAATATGCGAAATAATGCATTGATGCCCCCCATTATTACTGTAGGAGAATGGACAGTCCGCGCACCCCCAGAGATGAGAGGAGAAGAGCACAACATAACGAAGGTCAGTGAGTTCTCTTAATCTAATATGAGTCTGTAAAGCAAAGCAACAACAGACTCTAGGAAACGAACACTGTTCCCGTCCCAAAGACTCACGCGGCGCTGATGTACAGTAGATCTGCCTGCAGAGGTCAGGAGAGGGTTGATAGACTGAACACGTATTGCAATTTTAGACAATATGGCCTAGATTTTGCCTCTGATCTCCTTCTTGTTGTTGATTTGCAGTTGAAAGGCGACGGCGAGACAAAATCAACAACTGGATCGTGACGCTCTCGAAAATGATCCCAGACTGCGGTATCGACGGTGCCAAGACTGCAGCCGTGAGTTCACCTAAAACGAAAATCTGACCTGTGATTTACCACAGATGCCTTGAAACGGCGTCTCACGTGTCGTGTGTGTTCCTCAGAGTAAAGGTGGGATCCTGTCGAAGGCGTGTGACTACATTAGTGAGCTGAAGCGACAGAAGCAGAGGCTTCAGGAGAGTCTGAGGAGAGCCGAGAGAGGACAGGTGGACGAGGAGCTGCTCAGACAGCAGGTACGCCTTAACATCATGTGTAGAGATCACGTGACCTATTCTACAGTATACACCCATAAGCTGTTGGGGACCAAAACATGTCACCATGAGGACAAGGGTTTTGGATATTTACATTTTGTCCCCGTAACGTAGGGTATTCCTGAATCACACACTCACAATGTCATTCTCAGTCTCTCCTTCATTGGAAAGACACAGGTCACTATTAGCCCGATCACAAACATGAACCCGTTACTGAACATGCCAGACAGCGCCAGAAGAGGGCGCTAAAACATATCTGTCCAGTTAAACAGATCTTTGTTTTTAAAACTAGAAAATATATAATAACATAACTGTTATTCTATATTTTCTTTTCTTTACCTTTTTTGTACTTTATACTATTATCTTTTATTTTATTTCATTTATTCTTTTCTATTTTATCTTTTATTTGATTAATTTTATCTTTTATTTTATTATATTTGATATATTTTACTGTATTATTATATTATACTTTCCTTTATTCTATTCTATTTTGTATTCTATTCTATTCTCGTTTCTTGCCTTTTATATATTTTTTCTTCTGTTCTATTTTCTTCTATTCTATTCTATTTTATTTACTTTTCTTCTATTCTATTCTATTTTATTTACTTTTCTTTTCTGTAATTTTATGCTATTTTATTTATTCTATTCTATTTATATTTTTATTTTATTTTTTATTTTATTATTTTTTATTTTTTATGTTATTGTTATTTTCCTTTATTCTATTCTATTCTCTTTTCTTTTCTATTATTTTATTGTATTCTATTTTATTTACATTTTATTTTTCTTCTATTCTATTCTATTCTATTCTATTCTATTCTATTCTATTCTATTCTATTCTATCCTGCTTTCCTGTAGCTGAAACAGTAGAGCGTGGCACTAGCAAGGCCAAGGTCACGGGTTTCAGGGAATGCATGAATTGAAAAATAAAAGCACAGCTTCAATACAGTGTAAGTCGCTTTGGATAGAAATGTCTAGCAGATGCATCAATGTGAACGTAAGTATTGCACAAAACATTTGCCTCTTCATCTTCAGATTTAATACTCAACTTCTATGTTGTTGTTTTCAGTTGGAGGAGCTCAAGAGCGAGAACGGCTTTCTCCGAGCACAGCTGGAGCGTCACGGCATCGACACGCTCACGAAATGAGCTTCAGGCATTCTGGGAAAGAGATCGAGCCCTTCCCGAAGACAATAGGCCTTCAGAGAATGACATATGACTGAAGTGGGCCGAAGGAAACATGTTGGCTTGTGCTCAAGAGTCTCTCAGTGCTGTGTGTCTGATACAGTGAAGTCTACAGTTGAGGTCAGAGGTCACCGACACCAGGACCCTATGATCCTGAAAGCTGATGAATTTATTCATCCTGACTAACTGCGGACTAAACAGTGGAATCGTTTTTTTTTTTTTTTTTTTTTTCTCTGCTTTATGATACACACCAGACATTTTCCTTTTGCTAATTCTCCAGCTTTGTTGCTTTCAATTTTTTCTTCATGCTTTTTCTTGAAGTATTAGTTGTTTGTTCAGTGCCTCGTTTAATTTAAAATTCTCCCGGAGAAAAAAAGAAGTAGTCCTCTTTGTGTTGTTCTGGAAGGTCGTTACGGGATGAATGAAGCCGTGAAGAAATGTCATTAGCGGTTCCAGTGAAATTTAGTGTTAAAATCGGAAACAAAAGCACCTGCACGTACGAGTCCCTCTTAAAAAAAAAAAAAAAAACCAAGAAAATGAGCTCCGTCTGGGATTATTAGCTTCTTATCTCAGATCGCCTTTGGAAGACAGTTCGGAAAGCATCAACTAATCTAAGAAGCAAATGAGAAAATATTCAAAAAGCTATTAAGTTTGTTTTGTAGCTGAATGCTGGACTTCTCAGGACTGAGTTTGTTTCTATAACTTCACCTTCAAAAGACCTGATTAACATGATGGACTGCTACAAATAGCCACTTATGTTCTTAGTTTACTGAATTTCTTATGTCATATTTATATAAACTATACTTAAGCTCATTTTCTGTTATTTTTCTCCATGGTCCAAGTCATTATTCACCCATTAACCGTAGCTCAGCAAATTGAGGAAAATTTATCTGATGCATTTAAAGGTTTCTTATTCGATTTTAAAAGCAACATTGAGGATTTTCCTGTAAATATGCTGTACAAGTTGGAATATGATAAATATTTTTTCAGTGCTTTTTATGTTTTTTTTTTTGTCCTTTTTGGAGCTTGACAGACTATTGTGGTCATGAAGATTCTTCAGTTCCCCTTTTGTGTTTCATTAAAGAAATTGCAACACACGGGTTTGTAACGACAAGGGTGAGTAAATTACCAAAGGTTTTTTTATTTGTATTTCTGGATGAACTGCTACTTTTAAGTGCCTCTATTCTGCTTTTTTAAATTCTCCTACAATAGATTTGCATGCATCCAAGGTCAAAAAACACTTGAATTTTCTCACAATAATCATTGCAGCTTCAGCTCTTTCCTCCGTGTCTGAAACGGTTCGGTCTCTTAGGACTCTAACTTTATTTGTTGTGCACTTTGATCTTTAAAACTTTGCAGATCGTTCACATTCCCAAACAGCTGTATTACATGAAATATAACATTTGAAAAAGCATTATGGGGGCACTTTACAGCGAATGAAGCAAAGAAAAACAATATGACTAAAAATAACTCCGTATGATTACTGTGCAGGTAATATTAGACTGCAGCGTTTGTTTTATGTGAACCAGTTCATTTTTGAATATCAAAGGACTGTGACCAGATTGCTGCTTTATGATGATTATTTTGCAATAAATGTTGCTTTAAAGGGCACTTAACTACAGTGATTACCCTAGTGGCCTTACAGTTGACCAAAAAATAAACAGTGAAAAGTAATTGCGGGAATGTTAATATTCTTGTAATCTGTCCTCAGAGAGCCAGAGAAACTCTTCTGCGTCACTTCCACAGTCACTTAATAAACTTTGTTTCAAAGTAATGGTCTGTGAAGGTCTTATAATTGACACTGATATTAAGCATGTTTCATTGCCGCTAAGGTTATTTAAACATCTCCTTGAACTTCATTTAGCTTTTTATGTGCATTTAATTCAAAGCATCAGCATCCCAATGATTTGCTCTTGTAAAGATAACTCTGTATTACTGACTCTGAGGATTTTGAACGACTTCTGTAATTTATGAACAAACATTATGAAGAGCAGCCATTGTGGCCTATTCAAATGAACAATAAAATAATCTATTTATATTAGTTTCTACACTGTCAAATTATGTTTTGAATTGTAAATAAAAACAAAGATCATCGGAGCACATTGTAGAGGAAACAATGCCACATTTAATTGAATGTGTTTTAATTGTGAAATTTACAGTGAAAATTGTTTCCGTACCAATTTTATTTCAGTGTATACTTTTTATGGCTAAAAAGTTTTTTTTTATCTCTCATTTTTTTAGAGATATTTGTAAGTTTCAACCAAACAAACATTGTGCAATATTTATTATTAACTAATCAGGCCATGTTTTCAAGTGAATCGTTTGTAACACAAACGAATCAATGATTCAGAATTTTGAACTGATTCATTGAACTCACAGAAATGAAACAAACTCACTCTTAAAAGCTATAACCCTAAAACATCTTATGTTGTGTATGTTTGTTTAATGAAAACTAGACAAATAAAACGCAATTATTCACAATGTCGCTCAATTTTACATAACCAGCGAAATCATTGTGTAAGTATATGCCATATCTCTAAAGGTTTTTCCAGGCTGGCAAATCATTCCTGTATGCCGTCCTGTGATTGATGTATTGTCTCCAATATTTTAAACGTAAGCCGGTCTAATACAAATGACCTTAGAGATAATAGTTTCTAAGAGAAACCTCAGCTCACTCAATCTCTCTCAATTCATAACTGTCTCTATTGTGTCTTTAAATGAGGTTTGAGTCACAGCTGGGACGATTTTATCAGATTGTTCATGAAAACAGAGTGAACACTTTGCTAATATCTTTTCTTGTTTCAGACATCATTTATTCGAAACCATCTCGGCATCTCCAGAGATTCGTTATTCATTATAATTCTCCTCATCATTCATCATTGTTCACATCTTGGTTTTGGAAATTACCCTCAACTATCGGAGATGGCACGTGACACGAGAAACAGGTATTCTGAATCTATCGGTATAAAAAAACATAAAGCTGCTTTTCTCTGAACAAACGCCAGATGCTTTTTTATTTATGCATGCCATGTCTTGGATCTTCAATAGAGTGCAATATTTTTTCTCCGTGCCGTAAGAATTGCAAATGAAGTCTCGTTATACTTCCATGCTTTAATACATATTAAATACATTGCCTGTTCTCATCAATGACTTATAGTGAAGAATTTTATGTTGCACCTTTAACTTTTCCCAACCATTAAAATCAAAGGTTGCTAGGCTGTGATTTATAGGATGCTTAGCACTTGAAGAATTTAAAGAGGACCTATTATGATTTTTTCCTTGTTCATCTTTCTTCAGTGTGTGTAATGTTGCTGTTTGAGAATGAAAAAGCTCTGCAAAGTCTCTCTATATCAGTATCAGTGTTTCTGAACTCCATGAAACGCCTCCATTGTAGTCTTGAGTTTCTTGCAGGAACAAACACGTCACTATATTCCTCATTTAAATAATGAATATGCAGAATAAAGGGGCGGGGCCTGGTTGAGTTAGTTAGTAGTGTGTTA
>JAULUF010000019.1:15312500-15322500 GCA_031834385.1 Semotilus atromaculatus | reverse complement strand
GATGTGGGATTTGAGCCTATAAAAGCCCCTACAGTGCTTGAGATTATGGGTAACTCTCAAAAGCACACAAGAGCGATCTATTTCACGCTCAACAGAGACATGTGAGCGTTTAGTGCCTCACACCTCACTGTATCTCGCTGTGTTCTCGCTGAAGGACTTCATTGTTGCATCTCAACGCTTCAGCATCCCTGATGTCAGAGCGCCAGTGAACCCGGCTGCTCTCGGCCCATCTCTTTTGTGTTGTCGACGGGTTTTACAGCGCTGCAATACTGCTCCAGCAGAGGCCATTGTCTCCGCGGCTCTTCCAGCCGTTTGTGGGTTTTGTGTGTGTGATTACAGGAAGGGAGCTTGTCGGTCTTATTTATTCATACAGGTTCATGCCTCTATTCCCCACTGCCTCTCATCTAGTCTTAGTGTTGAACACTCTTCTATTTTCTACAAAAGAGGTTGTGCGTCTCACTTTACTGAGCAGCCGAGTGATTTTCGACGGGAGGATGAGCTCAAGGGAACCGTAGGCAGAGCCTCGAGTTCCTCTTCACTTTTTTTGTGAATTGTCATTATTGCAACAGCCATTTCTTTGTCTTTTGCAAGAATAAATGCGAAAAGGTCAAAGGCAAACGAATTTGGATGAGTGCATTTGTCTATTAAATCTTTGTAACTTTTATTTATTTAGGAGATGGAAATAATTTTTGATGCCTGCAGAAGTGTAACGCAGAAATATAAGGTCAGACTCTGGGATGAAGGCTATAAAACAGAAAGTCGGGGTAAAATATAAAAAGGGAAGAAATCAGACTATACAAGGAGAGACGAGGAAAGGATGAAATACCGTCATTTGGAGTCAAAGTGAATTTGTATAAAATACTGTAGAGATATGCAAAATTTGACATTAGCAATAAAAGATAAAGGGGTTTCTCCTTTCTTTTATTGTGCTGTCCTAAAATGCATATTTGTTTATTTATTTATTTGCTTATTTATATGTATTTATCTATTTTATAATGTATTTTTTTACTTATTTATTTAAATGTGGAGTTTTATTTATTTGATTATTTATTATATTTTTATTATATTATATCTATTTTGTTTATTTATTTAAATTAAAAATGTTTATTTTTTACTTTTACTATGTATTTTTATATCTAATTATTTATCATTTACATATTTCATTAATTATTATTTTTTTATATATATATATTTATCTATTTTATTATTTTTTTTATTGATTTTTTTATTTTGAGTATTTATTTTACTTTATTTACCAGGATTTGTTCCACAATAATGATTCAATGAAATTATTTTTCCTTTATTTGCTTTCTTTGAAGATCCCTGTGTTTCACAACAGATGTGAAGCAACTAAATTTTCACACATATATCTAATCTGATTATCTGACACATTTAATTTCCTATCAGCTTCCTTAACAGGAAACCTCTGCAGAAACAAACCGTGAACACACGGCGTATGTCGGACAGAAGTCTTTAACTCTTAGGATGATGTAGTTTGCTTGCTGGCAGTGATTTTATAGGGATTGGTCAGTAAAACGTTAGGCTTCACAGCTACAGCCACTGTTGTCCAGTCAGTATTACTTTCTGGCATGTCAAAAATGCAGTACAGTAAAAGTGATCTGTCTAAGAGCAGCCTTCACACCTGGTAAAATCACTGTTACAAATGGCTTTATTTTGGAGTTTGATCATCAAAGCTGTTGAGAGATCACTGGACTCTCCATGTCCCCATTATCTGGAGAAGCTTTATTACAGCCAGTGTCCTGCAGACGAACACCATCTGCTGTTCTCCAGCTTCTGCACCTCACAGAAGATGAACAGAAATGGTGGGGCCGTTCTGCATGACTTCATGTCTTTCTCTCTTTTTTTGGTCTTTCTTTTTTTATATATTTTTTTATATATTGAGACATAAATTGAAAAGGCAAGCAAACAAGCAAAACAGCCACTGACAACAACTGCAGTGTAGTAAAACTGACAGCAAAATGAATGTGACTCACAACAACTAGCACCAGTGAGATTTAGAGCATTTCAAGACATCCAATGATGCATTTATTCAATTTTTTATTATTGTATTCTATTCTATTTTATTCTACTCTGTTCTATTATATCTATTCTATTGTTCTGTTCTATTCTGTTCTATATACACTCACCGGCCACTTTATTAGGTACCCCATGCTAGTAACGGGTTGGACCCCCTTTTGCCTTCAGAACTGCCTCAATTCTTCGTGGCATAGATTCAACAAGGTGCTGGAAGCATTCCTCAGGGAGTTTGGTCCATATTGACATGATGGCATCACACAGTTGCCGCAGATTTGTCGGCTGCACATCCATGATGCGAATCTCCCGTTCCACCACATCCCAAAGATGCTCTATTGGATTGAGATCTGGTGACTGTGGAGGCCATTTGAGTACAGCGAACTCATTGTCATGTTCAAGAAACCAGTCTGAGATGATTCCAGCTTTATGACATGGCGCATTATCCTGCTGAAAGTAGCCATCAGAAGTTGGGTACATTGTGGTCATAAAGGGATGGACATGGTCAGCAACAATACTCAGGTAGGCTGTGGCGTTGCAACGATGCTCAATTGGTACCAAGGGGCCCAAAGAGTGCCAAGAAAATATTCCCCACACCATGACACCACCACCACCAGCCTGAACCGTTGATACAAGGCAGGATGGATCCATGCTTTCATGTTGTAGACGCCAAATTCTGACCCTACCATCCGAATGTCGCAGCAGAAATCGAGACTCATCAGACCAGGCAACGTTTTTCCAATCTTCTATTGTCCAATTTCGATGAGCTTGTGCAAATTGTAGCCTCAGTTTCCTGTTCTTAGCTGAAAGGAGTGGCACCCGGTGTGGTCTTCTGCTGCTGTAGCCCATCTGCCTCAAAGTTCGACGTACTGTGCGTTCAGAGATGCTCTTCTGCCCACCTTGGTTGTAACGGGTGGTTATTTGAGTCACTGTTGCCCTTCTATCAGCTCGAACCAGTCTGGCCATTCTCCTCTGACCTCTGGCATCAACAAGGCATTTCCGCCCACAGAACTGCCGCTCACTGGATGTTTTTTCTTTTTCGGACCATTCTCTGTAAACCCTAGAGATGGTTGTGCGTGAAAATCCCCAGTAGATTAGCAGTTTCTGAAATACTCAGACCAGCCCTTCTGGCACCAACAATCATGCCACGTTCAAAGTCACTCAAATCACCTTTCTTCCCCATACTGATGCTCGGTTTGAACTGCAGGAGATTGTCTTGACCATGTCTACATGCCTAAATGCACTGAGTTGCCGCCATGTGATTGGCTGCTTAGAAATTAAGTGTTAACGAGCAGTTGGACAGGTGTACCTAATAAAGTGGCCGGTGAGTGTATTGTTCTAATCTATTTTTCTATTATATTCTATTGTTATGTTCTATTCTATTGTTATGTTCTATTCTATTTTTTTATTTTTTATTCTATTGTTCTGTTCTATTATTTTTCTATTCTATTGTATTCTCACCTCACAATATTGAATCCTGTTCTAACTTGTAAGAAATAACGCCCCCCCATCTCAGACTAGACGCACTTCCGACATGAAGGCGATTTTAAAAGGTAAGCAACATATTTATGTGGCAAATTTTAATGCAGCATAAAATCTCTGATTGAGGAGAAGACTATCCCAGAATACACTGCAGCACGCTCATAAAAAAAAACATCCAAAATGGTGGATAGTATGAATACTTTGTTTATACCCAATTTATGAGTGTGCTATGTATTTTAATGTTTATCAAAGTCACAAAACCAATTATTTGCGTGATGCATTTCAAATCACTCACTTTTATTGCACGCTTCAGTTTTATAATATGCAAAGTATCTTGCATATTAATAAAAAATCCAATGATCATAAAAGCAGCCTGTGCAAAATCTTTGCCAAAACTTCAGTTATGATGTGCTATAAACGCATCCGCTTCAATTATTAAACAAAACCCTTTAAAGTTGGATTGTTTTGATGGTTTTAAAGGGGTTCGGGTCGCAGATGCTTATAAAGGCCTATCAGGTGCTTAAACCAGCCAATCACGGTCTACAAAACACCGCTCAAACTCTTAGGACAGTACAGTCTGAAACTCACGCTAGTTTAGTGTCATGATGAGTGTGTGTTCTCACCTGGTTTCTTTACAATGGGCTTCTTGGCTTTTGAATTTGTTTTTTTGTGAAGGCTATAGATATCGATCGTTGTGTTTTGGTCATAAATCGTGCTTTTGGGAAAGCGTGTGAGTGAATTCCTGACAGTGTCCGAGTGAGGATGAGAGGGTCATTGTCCCGGGACAGAGACGGGCCGTGGCGCCTGATGTCTCTGGAGCCTGTGTGTGTTTGAGCAGAAGATCCCGCTGATAACACTGGCGTCGCTTCCCAGCAAACACACACATGTGTCCCTGTTCTCTTGAGAAAGAATACTCCTCCAGTAAATACAGCAAACACAGACACAGCCTGCACCACACACACCTTTTCATGATGCAAACTCTTCAGCACTTTCATGGACGGATTCACGTAAATTAATCAAACTCAACTTAAAGTATAGGCTATATGGAAGTTTTTAGATTTTCCAGCAGGATATTTGTAGTGTATTCTTGGAATATAATATAATATAATATAAGTTATATATATATATAGGCCTAGCCTATATTTTTTTTTGATGAATTACTATTTAGGCTACATTTAAGAAAGTAGGAAAGGAGTCAAATAAATATAATAACAGAGAAAAATTATTTATAATACATAATAGCTTAAATATAACACTATATTTGATGCTATATATCTTCTAGAAACAAACTTTGTTGTATTATATTCATGTTATCACTGTGAAGCTGCTTTGATACAATCTGTATTGTAAAAAGCGCTATATAAATAAAGGTGACTTGACTATAACATTAAATATAAGCTAAGCAGTTCATTGGTACATGCAAATAAATATATTAAAAAAATACAAATAACTTCAAAAGCCAGTTTTAATCACATAATCTCTCAATCTCTCTCTCTCTCTCTCTCTCTCTCTATATATATATATATATACAGTACTGTGTAAAAGTTTTAGGCAGGTAAGATTTTTTAAGTTTTTAAAAGAAGTCTCTTCTGCTCACCAAGGCTGCAATTATTTGATAAAAAATACAAAAAAAACAGTAATATTGTGAAATATTATTACAATTTAAAACAGCGGTTTTCTGTGAATATACAGTAAAGTGTAATTTATTCCTGTGATCAAAGCTGAATGTTCATCATCATTACTCCAGTCTTCAGTGTCACATGATCCTTCAAAAATCATTCTAATATGATGATTTGATGCTCAAAAAACATTCATTATTATTTTCAATGTTGAAAACAGTTGTGTACAATTTTTTTTCCAAAATTCTTTGATGAATAGAAAGTTCAAAAGAACAGCGTTTATTTAAAATTACACTTCACTGTATATTCACACAGAAAACCGCTGTTTTAAATTGTAATCATATTTCACAATATTACTGTTTTTTTTGTTTTTTTTAAATCAAATAATTGCAGCCTTGGTGAGCAGAAGAGACTTCTTTTAAAAACTTTAAAAATCTTACCTGCCTAAAACTTTTGCACAGTACTGTATATATATTAGTAAGAAAGGTTGACCTAACAAATGCAATTATTAAAGCCTATCTGGAAAACATTTTTTTGTATTCAATTAATAGCAATTATCTGTATAGAATTGTTCATAATAACCATTATCTTTACAAAAATAGTGCCATAGAAGCAGCCAGCATGTAAATCCCAGGAAACAGCACACATACAAACTATATACTGTAAAAACATGTTGCAAGGATGGAGAATTTGTTAATGTTGAAATACATCATTTTTTCTTTCACATGTCTTTCAGATTTCCCATCAACAGAGCCCAGATATACTGCACATTATCCAGGTATTTCATGCATATTGGAATTTGTCACACTGTGCACAATATATATACCTACTGCATAAATACTGCGGAGCTGCAGTTTTGATTAAAAAAAATACAGAATTCACATAGTAATGTATTTTTATGATGACTGTGTTCATAGAAAGAGCATTTATGTGACACCAGTTTTCTTATACCAGAAAGAAGAAACTGAGAAAAATAATTATCACCCACAAAGTGCATAAAAAAAAAAAAGTATTATTCCTCAAAATGTTGCCTAGACTTGTCCTTTATTTAATGGAAAATTTTGTCATTATCAAAATAATAAATTGCAAGACATGATTTGGTCCGCATTTAAATTCTTCTGATGAGGAAAGAAGAGCAATAATTGAAATGATCATTGATGTCAATCATAAGGCTGTTTATATTTATTGAGATTATTGACAGACTGTGGCAGAAGGTTATCGGACACACATACACACACACACACACACACACACAGAGAGAGAGAGAACGAGTGTGTTTGCTCTGATGGGGCTGATATTAGTTTATCAACATATTACAGTCCGTTTATGCACAGATGAATTCAGTTTATTAGTCACTGACATTCCTGATTCCTTTAGGTTTTTTTGACATAATAACTGTAACATTATCTATCTATCTATCTATCTATCTATCTATCTATCTATCTATCTATCTATCTATCTATCTGGTCCGTCCGTCTATGTTCATGTCATTTCTGTTGGAATGCACTTTAACCAATGAGCAAGTAAATATTTTATGTTATAATGTTATATTTAAGTTATGTATGATCTTTGTTCTCTGATGTTGCCAAAAAAGAAAAACTGAATTTTTCAAAGATAGTTTCATACAGTTTTTTATGCTTACAGTAAGGTGTGCGTTTTCCAAACTCGTCGTACACAAATCTAAACTGATCACTCGTAACACAGTCATTCTTTCAAACCCTGATCCCGTGTTCATTACAGTTCTACACATCTCAGTCCACATAATCACTGTTTCAAACACAAGATTATTGTAATATGTAATGACAACATTTGTTTTAATCACCGAAACACAACAGTATGATCTTCTTTCAGTTTAGTAATTTTAACAATCAGTTCATTCAACAGCAAACAATGCAAGATACATGTTTCGAATCACACAATACAGGCTACAGTTGCCACATTAGAAACCTAACTTGTGTAATTTAAGCATATATCTAGTGTTATCAAAAGGTGTGATGAAGTTATAAAACTGTCATGAGGTTTTGACCCTTCTACACACACACACACACACACACACACACGTTTTTTGCACAAACTTTGAACATGGTGGTTATTATCACTTAGGATAAATCACTTGTGTAAAAATAATTAATTTCAATTTGAAATCCATATTGAAATCAACAAGAAGTTCTATAGAAATTGTCTATAGAATAAATCTATACGTGTACCAAATGATTCCTTGATTAACCATTAAAATCAGCTGGATTAAAATAGCAGACAAATATTAAACTGAACGAGAAGAGATGCAAATCAAAAGAGCTTTATGAAAGGAATGAAGCAGATTTTATGTTGTGAAAAGGATAATTTGTGATTGTGTGTATTGTACTAACACAATTGAAGATATGCTGAAATGTTTTTTAAAAAAGTGATGATGTAGTACTAAGAGTTTGGAAAATGTACACCTTACTTGTGAAAATAGTTTAAATATATATAGTTTTTCTGTATATGTTATATATATGTATATATGTACAATATATATAAAATGTTCCGTGATTTCCCAGCAGTGCTGATCAGAGTTTCCAGTGTTGGGTAAGAGCTGACGGAGGGAGTCGAGCGGGTCAAAGGTTCAGAACCGACGCTCGCTGAGCTCCATAAATAGGAGAGCAGAGCCTGTCATATCCAGAGCAGAAGAGCAGAAGAACAGAAGAACAGAAGAACAAGCTCCAGCGCTACAGAAGACAAGATGAAGTGTGCACTCGTGGCTCTCGCTGCCGTCGTCATCGCATGTGTGTGTGTCCTTCAGAGCGGGGCCGTTCCTGTCACACAGGTGAGTCTCCAGTCTCTGCCGCTGGGCATTCACTGCACAAATCTCTGCGAAGAACCACACGTAGAAACTATATGCATTTTTTATTTTCAATGCATTATGCAGTGTATGCACGCATGCTTTATAAAAAAGTGTTAAATATTATTTTGCTTAACATTGGAAAATTTGAAATAAAATGTCATGGAACTTTGATTCATATAGTTTCAAATGCGATTTGATTAACATTATATAAGGTCACTGATGTTCTTCTGTATGATCAGCAGGACGAGCGTCATGTGGAGCGTGAAACACCACAGCAGGAACAGCTCTGGACTGAAGCTTCACAACAAACTAACCCACTGGTGTGTAGTCAGATGATATATCATATACAATGTATGATGTAATATGTTGGTCATTCCAAAATAAAAAAATACACAAAAACATTTTTATTGCATTATATTGCTTGTTTTTATTTGGGCCTATATATATATATATAGGCCCAAATAAAAACAAGCAATATAATTAAATAAAAATGTTTATGTGTATTTTTTAATTTTTTATATTAAGATGTATTATTATATAATATTATATTAATATTAATACACACTTAATATTAATGTAATATAGTATAATAATACATTTTAATATGTTCTTTTTATTTTAAATATATATACGTATATATATATTTAACCCAAAATGAAAATAACATAAAATAATTAATATACTTAATATTATTAATAATTAATTTACTTAATATTAGTTAGCCTATGTTTGTTGTTGTTGTTATATTGCTTAAACTGTTTTTATTTTATGACATTGCTTGTTTTAAGTTGGCCCTATAAATAAACTGTATTTCTTCCCCCCCCCCATAGGCATTTTTCAGGACAAAACGTCAAAGTCATCTTTCCCTGTGCCGATACTGCTGTAACTGCTGCCGCAACAAAGGCTGTGGATATTGCTGTAAATTCTGATCACATGGGCGTTTGACGGAGTCCCGTGCGCTTGGGAAAATAGTTTCTTTGAAACATTAACTGTTCAAAATCCCTCCTGAAATGTTTCCCCTGTCGCACATGTTGTTTAAAACGGGTATAAATGGCAGGCTGTTCATGCATTCTGCTTTGTAAAAGTTGCAGCTACTGAAATCTAACAGACAATACAAGGTGAACTCACCGACTTTTTTTTAACACTTTGAACGCTGTTATGATTTTATATATTTTATACATGTATTGTATATATTTTATGCCTGTGTACATAGACATGTTACACCAATGATTGTTTAGTATAATGAAAAAACATTTTTAATAAAATTATTGTTAAACATTGATTGTTTTGTTGCTTCAAGCTCATTCAGTGGTGAACACACACACACACACACACTCAAACACACACACACACATTTTTTTATGTTTTTTAAGCTATTTGAATTATGAGTACTCATAAAATGTCCTCATAAACCACGTTTAAGTTGTAATACCAGTTTAAATACGCATGTCATTATATAAATTTGTCCTCATAAATCACATAAACAAGCACACACACACACACACACACATAGATCTATCATTGTTGTATTAATGCACCTCAGAGACTGCAACTCATGCATCATACGAGTATTGATTCTGTACTGATTCTCCTCGATTAAGTTTGGCATTAGCTTGCTTCTATAAGGAAACAACAAGACACTTTAGTGAGAATAGAAAATACATAACACACACACCCATTTGTTTCACAGGCTATATTACTGAGGACATTGCATAGACTTCCATTGATTTTATATCAGGTTAATGATATTTTCTATGGCATAACCTAACCTAACCTAACCTAACCTACACACACACACACACACACATATATATTTTGTCAAAACGATATTTTGACATTAAATGAATGAATAGTATTATTATTGCTTCTCTCACTTTCAATCGAGCTTGTCGCGATGCATTGAGTTTGGACATTATTGTCTTTCCAAATTTGGTCTCGAAGTTTGAGTATTTTGGAATGTCCTTTGCATCACAAGAACCTTAAAACACTGGCTCACACTCTCTTACTTATTTTGAATAAGTAATTACTTTGTAATCGCTATAAA
>JAULUF010000019.1:14557500-14632500 GCA_031834385.1 Semotilus atromaculatus | reverse complement strand
GTCTGAGGTCAATATGATTTTTTTTTTAAAGAAATTCATATTTTTATTTTACATTGATCAAAAAGCGACAATAAAAAATGTCATGTTACAAAAAATTATCTATTCAATGCTGTTCTTTTGAACCATCAATTCATCAGAGAATCCTGATTTTTTTAATTCTTTTTATCAAGGTGCTCAAAAAAATATATTTTCAGCATTGATAATAAGAAATGTTTCTTGAGCAGCAAATCATATTAGAATGATTTCTGTAGGATCATGTGACACTGAAGACTGGAGTATTGATGCTGCTTAAATTCAACTTTGATCGCAGAAATAAATTACATTTTAAAAACATTCAAATTGAACACAGTTATTTTAACTAGTAATAATATTTTACAAAATTACTGTATTTTTGATGCAACCTTGATACGCATAAGATACTACTTAAAAACAAACATTCATATTTTATGTAGACATTTAGACTTGGAAATCTATCTTAAATTCCCAGATATTTCCAGGTTTACCCAGCATACAACATAATTATCTAACACAAAACACAACCAGCTACAGTCATTGAGAAATAGGACTTTATTTGAATTTTATCTGTAATATCTCTTTAGGTTGAAATCTAAATTCTTCTTTATAGACACATATACAAACTTACATGGAGTGTAAACATACACGCAAGAGAGAGATTTCGGGTGCTCGGGAACACTGAATGCATCTTGGACATTGGGGATGAAAAAGTGTAGGAATTCTGAAAGGAAAGATCACAGTTCTTTCTCTGCGGGCCGCAGTCTGACCTGTGCATGCCGCAGCGGACCTTTGCGTCATTTATCAGTGGTATCATAGAGACTGATTCATTACCACAAAGGAGAATCAGTGTCTGATTGATGTTTAGATGGGGAGGCGTGTTCAAAGGTCTCCGTCAATATGAGAACACATCAGCATCTCCCACACTGGGAGTGAAAGTCCGCCCGTCTGATCTCTTGCTGTCATGTCTTCCTCTGCTTTGCTAAAACTGAACTTTACTGAACTTTTGTGAGTTTAACACCAAAGCAGTGTGACCAACTGCATACTTAAGACTGCATTGCCACAGGAACAGTTATTTGCATTAAAAATATGCTTTTCCTTGAGTCAAATGTGCAACCAACCATGATTTATCATCACAGTAATCAAAGTAACACTGATATTTACCAAACACAGGAATGAAATTGAGCAATTTAGGGGCAAAATAATGGCCGTTCAAAACCCTAGTGAGCTGCGTATCTAGAGACTGCCAGTTTTTCAATGCCTGATTTTTAAACTTTTATTTTAGGTCTCCCTTAATAATGAATATTTGGAGCTACCTTGCTGTTTAGAGCAAAAAGATTTAGCAAAAAATCTAATTACCACAACATGCATCCTTCCCAAACAGGGCAATTGCATTTGGATTAGAACAGGGGGGAAATCTAATCTAATCTAAATATATAAATGAACTGAAAATGATTGATAAAAAATATGCCATTTCAACCAGTATTTACAAACTTTTTAGATTATCAACATGTTCATAATGTCGTGTCAAACTCTGTGAGCATGATTCTCTCTAAGCAGCTCGATAAGGTTTGGAAACATATCAGTACATCAGTTCACAGCACATTTCTTTGGCATAATATAATGAAACTCAAAATCAGGTTGTTTTTAAGGCCCTGCATATTTATTTGCACACACTCAGACAGTGTTAAAAATACGTATCATAGCAGTATATAGCTCTCGCTCCGGCTCTTTTTCTCCAAATCAGTGCATTAATATCCCCACAGGGGTGCTCTGTGTGTTTGTTCCAACGCCTGCGTTAAAGGAAAAAAGGCAACACAGAAACTAAACTGGGACATTTGGGAAATGAGGTACACATGGTTCATTTAACACTCATGCTTTGGGTTTCCCAGCCCCAGAAAAAAGCTTAGTGGTTTTCAATGTTAAATTATTCATCAGATGACAAGTTCTTTAAGTTACACTCAAAAAATAATTGTTTCTGAACTGAAGTAACAGGACGGACTCATGTCTTTCTATATACAGAGAACAAGAGATGACATCACTATCCCCCCTATACCCTTAATACAGTGCACTAAAAGTTCAGAAACCATAGTGAACATTATTGAGTGTACTCACTCAATCCCACAATGCACTGCAATAAGTGTACAACCAATATACACTCAACAGCTAGAGAATAGCCATGCAATGTGAGGGTGAGAGTCTTGCCAGAAGTTGGCATCCACAGCGAAATTAGTTTACTTGTTTTCATTTAATCCCTTTAATTGGACTATATTAGTAAACTAATGCATGTAATAGTGAATGAGGGTATAAGGGGGCGATTTCGGACATAGCCACAGTGTAAGTCGTGACAAGAAGTGTCAGTTTGCAGCTTCATGTGTGACTGACACAAAGTAATATAAATGTTCTCATACTGGCTGTGAAAAGCAAAACAAATCTTTTAAATACAAATGTCCCACATGAAATAAATACAGCACGGTTTTCCGTATTGGAACACGGCTCCAAAAAAGTTTCAGTTCAGTTACCGTGATAATCAAACAGTAGACTCTTTAGGACCCTCTTGGGCTGCGTTCCTGCAGCCGTAGAGCCACTTTATGACCCGTGCATTTCTCTCAATAATTGAGACACCGGTAGGGATCTGCTCGGCCAGTTCCTCCTGGAAAAGCCCTTCCCCGGAGTGTCGTGAAAACTCACTGGGCTCCGAGCCGCCGCCTCCGACGCTCCTCAGTAGCAGCGAGAGCGTGTCGATTGAACTAGCCCCTTTTAGAAAGTTCTCCGGTCCGAGCCTCTCCACCATATCAAAGTCCAATCCACAGTAGTCGAAGAAGCGTTCCTGCTCAGACATGGCCAGCGAGCAGCGTAGTCGTAATTCTGACTTGGACCGTTTCAAATCGGCCCGTATCCAAGGAATGACGGGCTTCCATGGATCCATGTCGTTATTGTTGGAGTTGCCCGTGCTGCTTTGTGTACTGTTGATCTTAGATAGCTTCTCTTGAAAACCAGTGTTGTTGTTTTGTGTCTCTGGCGTCGAGTGCTCTTGCTCCGATTTGCTCGATCGTCTGGTCTCGTTTCCACCGTCGACAGTGACTTTGTCATTGGACCAGGACATTCGCGAATCCCCGTCTCGAGAGGAAGACGCCTTCTCCTCATTTATCACCAATTTTTGAGCCTCGTTCCGGATGTTCTTTTCACGCATGGATCCCTGGAAGAGCCGTCGCACGAAACTGTAGCCCTTCACCTCCACATTGGTGTTGCCGTTTTCACCACCACTACTGGGACTCCTGCACTCTTTCTTCTGTCTGTAAATGACCAGGGAGTCTGGACGCAGCATGCGCTTGCCGTTACTCCTGCGCATTATTGGAGCACTATGTGGGGCGACTAATGGAGCAATGATTGGAGTTCTTGGAGAAGGTACAGGAGGCTTATTTGCATTGTTGCGATTGTTGGTTTCCACATCAGTTTCATTCTGACAGTTCTCTTTCCTGGAGTCATCCTCATTTTCATCCCTCATGATCTGCGGTGCAGAGAAAGGTGCCATTTGATTTCGAGGTGGGAGAACAGGAGTTGAAGGAGTGGACACAGTGAAATTTCGACGGGGCACCGGTGGAGGGGTTGCACAGGGCACTAATACGGACTCCTGCTTGGTGTTTATGACCTGTTGAGTCTTGACGTACTTCGCCTTGTCTGCTTCCAGCCGCTCTACAGCGCTAATGGACCGACCCCTGCTTCCGGCATCCATCTGCCTGCGGAGGTAATCTGGGCCCTTGTTTAGGAGCCGCAGCGGAGAAGGTGAACCAACGGGAGTTAAGGGCTTCATTTTAGAGTTCTGGAAAAATGCATCCAAACAGAAAGGACAAAGCAATTGCTTTGCCCTACAAAGAGAAGGAAACCCTCTTGGAAACTACAGTTTCAATGCTTCTTCAAGATCTGACGTGTCTCAGAATAGTAGCAGGATTTTGATCCATTTATAGGATCCCTATCAATGCAGATTTTTCGGCATTTTAAAAAATCTGAGAGGTTTAAGCGACAGAGTTGGCTGTTGGGCTTTCGCTATATTTAGTCTCTTTACTGGGCGCTTTTGGAAAAGGGACAAATCTCCATGTAGTATTTACACAGGCATTGGCATGAGGAAATCCTTTTTCTGCAATCCAAAATCTCAAATCCCAAATGAGATGTTCCCTTCACCACAGAGTATCAGAAATAGCCATCGATGTTCGCTTTCCCCCTCTTGTTTGGTCCTTTTTAACTTCCTCTCTTCTGTTGATCTTTTCAGAGAAGGTCGTCTTGGGGGGGAAGAGAGCTAATGAGCTTGCTTATTTGCTTTTTGATAGCCGTCTAAGGTCTTTGGGTTGGGCTCCTATTGTCCTGCGACGTTACGGTTGGGTTGACCTATACAGCTGGCACCGGGGCACTTCAGAATTTGATAGACAGAGGTCCTGTGCTTCTCCCTCTATACCTGGAGCCCTGTGAAAACAAAAACGGTAGAGACACAGTTCAGTCTTTTTAGCATTTCTCAAGGGAGATCTAATCTCCCAAGGCGTAGGCCATATGGCAGTGTGGATAGAAGTCCCTGTAGCTTTTTGTGATCCGATGCAGTTGGCAGAAATGCATGTCTGGGGCCACAGGCAGAGCCATTAGCTCATGCATGGACTGAGTTGACTTCCCAATGCGTGAACTAGTCCTAAATAACCGTTCACTCGTACAAATGTGCTGTCCTGCACAAATTTAGTGTATTTAGATCTGAATGAATATGCATAATGCATGACATACAGAGTGAAGTCTGGATTGACATTATAATTTTGCTTGTGGAATTTTACTCATTTACCCTCAGATGCATTTAGAAAGTCTATTAAAGGAAACTGTGACCATGTGCATACAGACTCCAGAGGTAATGGCCTTCACCATCAGCATTAGCTTAACCCACCACATGCCACATTTGCATTCCTTAAGGGCTTTGCTAAATAATGCATGACTGCTTCCATATTTTGTAGATCCCAAATTTTCTTTAAAGACGTAGTGGGACCACTTACTGTATTTAATTTTGAACACACTGCAGTGGCTTTTACAACTCTACAAAACTCTCCATGGTTTTACTGCTTACTAATAGAACAGCAGAATATGATTGCAAAGCAAGAATTTTAGCTAAAAACAATTTTGATTGCATGGTTGGTTCTGAAAGGGAAGACATTCAAAACATGATGCATCAATGTGCTATTTTTGTACACCCTTGAAGGGGAAAAAAAGCATTTTCAAGTGAATATGTCCCTGTGACCTAGTAAACGGGAAGAACTGCAGAACTCTCTCTTTGTTTGCCAGTTTCACTATGAAGAGTAGTCATTTACTGCAACTAAAAACAGGTGTGCGCTGTTAAATTGCAAGCTCTATTTTTTTCAGTATTCAGACTTAGTGGGGGGAAAAAAGAAAATCCACTACAAAGACAAAAATCTGAATGAGAAAAAAATCCCTAAGATAAAAGCGAGCTCATGCACTTAAGATGACTTTCTACCCTGTAAATATGGCACCTCTCATGTACCTCGAACCCCCCCTGAAGCCCTTCGCTATAAATCCAGTCAAAAGGGGAACTGCAACATTTTCCAGATGTCAGACAGTCCCGGGAAAAGCAGCCATTGTTTGGGAAAGTTCCGGGAAAGAATTCTGAACAGGTGTTGAGCATGAGATGGATCTGGATTCAGGGACTTTCAGAAAGTGGTGAGCAACAGGGTGTCCAAACTCAGAAAACGGCTCTTGTTTATCCAGTTGGGCTGAGAAATACGGCTACAACAGCCTCAATATTTTTCACCCTTTTGATTTAGTGATATTCAAATATATATTTGCTCTGAAATGGCTTAAAATCGGTTAATTAGACACAAAATGTTTAATGCAAAAAAAAAGGTTTTACAAAAATCTAAACTAACTTTTCATTTATATTCAATGCATAATAATAAACAATATCTTCCGTTTTATTGGCAGATATATATATATATAAAACATCCTAATACTGTGACAACCGTGAAAATGTTTAAGTGTTGATTCAAAAGAATCACTGAAACAAAGTTTTGAACTAAATCATTAAAACAGACATTCATGGAAATTAATATAACTTACTAACTTTACTGTTCTTGCTGAAATTTAAATCAGACACAATTAAAAACTTACAAGCCAAAGGATTGTGAGATACATTGTGAATTTTAGATATGATGCTCAGCCCATTTGTGAGTTGCGCATGATTAATCATCAGAATATACCGTCAGGTTAATGTAATTGAGATATGGTGCACAAACTACTGTGTGTTTCATAACTATCACACACACTATTATTAGTCGTATACATCACTCTGCACTCAAGGCCATTATTGGCTTGTAGATGCATTACATCATTAATATAGATCTTTCCAAACCAGCGTTAAAGCTATTTGAATGCTGGATCGTCGTGTTTAGGATGGAAACGGGGCTAATAATAGCCGAGCAGAGGCTTAAATTAAAACATGCTCTGAGAGATTTACTGACTGATAGAATAAATCCCTGGTACATTCTCCTTCAGGCACCAAACATCCCCAAAACAACTTATTACTATTTTTATTATGTAAATTAAAATGCACTTATTATAACGAAACTCTTTTGCCGATATGCAATAGGTTCAGCGAGTCATGTGAGCTGTTTCAAAGAATAAATGAGAGGTCTGACTGATTCACACGGATGACTCCTGTCCTGTGATTGATCCAATATGAATCAGGTCAATTGATTCATTAAACAAAGAACCATATCAATCAGAACTGGACATTCAAATCTCAAGCTCATAACTCACCTAAAACAACTGAACATATGAAAATAAAGTAATCTACAGGATTTTGAACATTTAAAGAAAAGTTTTTGTTTAGCACTGATCTACAGAAAGTCAAAACATTAGTTCACACCATCATCACCCTGATCGTCTGCTACTTTACAATGGCCTCTATTACTCTCTATAGAGTTAATGAGTGACATGAAACTGTCTGTGCTCCTCTCTCTTCTGAGGGCTGAGCGGCGCTGGTAAAAGCAGCGGCGACGGCTTGTAATTAACCCCTGCTAATCCAGCCTCCTCTCATCTCAATGCTCTCAGTGAAGCTGGTGGGCAGGTCGTCTGCCACAGGGGTGGTGAAAACAGACGACCAACAAGGTCAAAGAGAAACCAGATGTTTTCTGTCGAGCTGCATCTAAGCTATGATCTACTGAAGACTTCACGCTAAGTAGGAACACAACCATACAAGGCCTCATTTCTGGCTGAATATCTGTGTTCGATTATGGAAGGGAAATGATTCACGAACGGTTTAATGTTTAAAGTTGCATGTGTTGTTTGGTACAGTTTGCTGTAAACCAAACCTTAAATGGTGTTCATAATAGGGCTGCTTGAATATGGAAAAACAAAACAATATTATTCCAAAGGGGGAATCTCCAAAGAGGAATTTTGGATTCTTCCCCAAAGAGGAACGAGATTTTTTTTTAGAATCACTAATTATTATAGATACTATTATAGTTTTGTTATTTTTTTCAATTGGTTAGTATTTTTCCATTTTTTTATGTAAAAATTGTGTTGTAATTTTATTCTTGTTTTTTTATAAATATGTCCTTATAGTTTTTAATAATTTTTTATAAATTTAGTTATTGTACATCAAAAAATAAGAAACAATAAAATGTTTAAATGTTATTTCAGTAACAAAAAATTTGTTTTGTTAACTATAATAACTCTGAAAATAATATTAATAATTTTAAAAAACTTTTTTTTTTTTTTTTTGTCCAATAGAAAATATTCAATTCAGGAATTGAAAATTGGTAAATATTCAAGTCAATGTCTGTATGAATTACATTTTAATATTTTGGGAAAAATTGAATAGTTCCAGACAATAAAACAAGCCCCTGTTATGATTTCAACTGAAAGATATTGCATCCAGTTGATAAAACTTTACAGCTTGTAATCAAAAGCATCCACAAACGTGTCTGTCCCACCCAGTCTGAGCAGCAATTACACATAAATGTCCCGTGTTGTATACAAAACTACAAAAGCTTCAGTCAGGACGTCCATCACCGACCAAATCCTGCATTATTTATCGGCGTAGACAAAAGCCCCCTCTGGCTCTGGAGATGAGATGCTGAACTGAAGACGTGGCTCATTAGTAAGAAAAACAGAGAGAAAGAAAACACATGACAATAAAACCCAACAGACACAAACACTCTTACCAACACAAAGGCAGAGCTAGCATATATCTCCTCACTCTTGAGAGCCATTATGTAGCTGATGTATGATGGGTGGGGTGCTGGACTGGCATACGGGCCACAGGAGGGTCACAAGGGAACTCTTTAAAACACAGCAGACCCCCCTAAACCCTCTCCAAATGATGTGGTGGACACTTAACTGACCCCATTGTCATTCAAACGTGACAAATGCGAGTCGCTGGATTGCCGGAGACTTTCCTGGCTTGTCAAATGATCAGTGTTTACACCTGGTATTAACACCCGTCTCGGCTGATCCCATCACAATCGCTCAGCGGTGAACGCAGGTGTGAATGGGTCTGGCGATCCAGTCGCTCAAACTGAATTTAGAGCCGTGTTGGTTTAGTTGGAAGCCAAAAGCTTAATTGAATATAAAACTTGATTCATCGACTATCCTTCCGTAATCTTATCTAACATATGTCAGAAGTTTCGATGAGAAAAATGATTGGATAATGAAAAGTGTAACATTATTTGATTATAATTATGAAGACTTATTATTTTCTTTGGAACAAATATAAACTTTTTTTAAGAAAAAAAAACAACTCATTTTTATTTCACTTTTAGTTATTTTAGTATATCAAGTTAAACTAAATGAAAACAAGAAATGTTGCTTTTGGTAACTAGCTGAAATAAAATAAGAAATTATAAAATAATAATAATAAAAAAAAAACATTAAAGTTTTTTTTTTTTATGGTTTGTTTTTACTTAACTAATAACTCTGATTCTGAGGTTGTCAGAAACATTTGCCGGGCGAATCTCATAAAGCCATCAGGATCAATATATTTCATCTCAAAATCCATAAAAAAAATAACGCATTGCACAATATCATTTCATGTCAATTAATAAAATTATCATAAATAAAAAACTTAAAGCACCTACTTTAACTTTTCATAAAAAATTAAACAAGTTTTCATTACTGTAAAAAAAAAAAAACATAATTCCCATTAAATGTAAAAATGCAAATGTGTTCAAAACGGCAACAAAAAAGGTGTTTTATTGACCTATAAATTAAACATTGAGCTAAAAGAACTGATGCATTTGGAGAAGTGTATACAATATACATATACATTCACATCTATGAACTGTTCTTTGGTCTTTTAACTCAAGATGTCTACCGGTGACTTACTAAATCATTAACAAGGAACAGAGTAATGATTCAAAGCCTAATGTGTGAATGAATTAATGTAGTTCTCAGGCTTATCTATTTAGACGCTCACACCTGGGGAAAAAATCGATTTAAGATAAACACTACTGTAAAAATACATGTGTAGGAAAAACCTGCTCCTGTTATCTGTGGCACATTTGTTCAGCATCTGCAGATGTGTCCGCTCTCTCTTATCACATTCACTTGCTTTAATTAGTCGTCCGATTATGCAGAACTTTTTAAACATAGTCTCTGACTTACTCAAAATGTGAGTCTCATGCAACAACTATAACAAGCTAAATGTAGGTTTACCATTCACCACTCTCTCTTTGACCCTTAGATTTAAACATTGTTTTGATACTGCAAATTTAAGGCTGCATGCTTTATACAAAATACCTGGTCAGCAACACCCAAGATCATGGGTTTCATTCAGTGAATGCACTGATCAAATGTACATCATGGACGTCACTTTGGATGAAAGGGTCTGCTAAATGCATAAACACAATGTCATATCAATCAGTCTGTCGCCTAATTGATAGTTCATACATTTATTTTTTTACTAAGGAAAAGTTATTTTAGTTTAAGTGTAAAAATGTTCACCATCAGGTCGTGGTTCATGTATTTTTGCTGTAAAATCTTTAATCATTTTTTTAAAGTAAATAACTTTTTATTTTGTTAGTAATATTTTAAGATGAACACTTACTAGACTCTGATTATACATATATTTTTAGAAAAATCTGTGAGTATCAAATATCATCAGACTTTTGAGGAAGGCTTTTGTTTTTCCCTCCATATTCTCAGTATATAAATACTAAATGAGCCGTAAAGCCTGATCAATACCAAATATGATACAAAACATAAACATGCAAACTTTTTGGTTTAAATATTTTGTCTAAAGGTTCCATAACTCTTCCAATCCATTCTGACTATTATGCCATACTGTATATCAGGCATTACAGGGTTAAGATGTAGTGTAAAGGCGTTAACATATCACATCATTGGACTTTACCCTACTTTTCCATTAGATACGTCATAAAATGCTTCGGTTCCTTCTTTAAGCCAAAGATATGCCTGATAAAGGTGCTATAAATTTCCCCAGTGTAAAACAAAAAAACTCTACAACACAAAGTATCCTCCTCTGAATCCTCAATAGAAGCATGACCTGGACTCCATCATGACTCAGTGCCGGAAAGGGACGGCAGGAAGAGAAGGAGTTGCCTTGAGCCATGAGTGAGGTGATAAAGTTGTGCGTGTCTATTATAGCTGAGCAAAAACACAAAGAGGCATGGAAATGTCTTGCTTTTCCTGAGAGAAAAGCACAAGTTTTGTGTGTGCAATGAAAGGAAAGGCTAGGTTTTGAATAGGGGTGCACTATATTGAAATGAAAGAGATTTTTGTATTCTATTGTATTTTGTATTTTGTTCTTCACCAGATGACTTGAATATCTCTATTTGGAAATAATTGAACATTCTAGAATGATTTTGTTGGGAGATTTTAATAAAAAGAGCCAAAAATGTAAATGTTTTGGGGAAAATATTGGGTGTTTAAACTAGGGGTTACTCTTAACAAGATCAAACTCAAACCTTAAAGTTAACCATGAGTTTTTATAGGCACTGTTTTTGACCAATTCAATATGACTGAAAAAAATAAATATAATTATTATGATTTTATTGTGATATTATTAAATGCATGAAATAAGAAATATATTTGCTATTGTATTGTAAAATAAAAATGGAGTAATATTTTTTTTTTACTGTAAAATTACATTACTAATATTTACATCTTAACTTCTTCATTTTCAAACGCATACAGTCATGCTTTTATTTTGCCAGCAAATAAATAAATGCGCTGCCGGTTTGTTGTATGTTCATTGACACATGTGCCGCTGACAGCGTCTCAGAATGAATGAAACTAAAAAAAAATATCATTAACTACATGTGTGTAAATGATGTGCTTCACTTATATTTACTTTATCAAATCGCAGCCTGCACGAATTGAGAATCGCACTAAGAATCACAAAATATACTTTATTTTTCTATATCATCCCTAGTTAATAACTTCTGGTTCACTGACTTCACAAATACATATTTATTTGATATATAGCTTATGCATACTCGTCTTTCATGTCTAAGTGAGCGGTTTGTGGCTAGAATAAGCCTTGTGCTGCAAACAAGCATAACTCGAACTCTAGAGAGTCTCTGCACAGGACTGCTTCTGGAGATTGTCTAAATTATTAATTTCTGAATCCAATCCAAATGTTCACATTGCAGTATAGTATTGTAAATCTGCCTAATTTTACTGTGCATGTAAATTGTACACATGGAGATTGGTCTACTTACTGCGCCCATAACAAAGATTTGCCATTATTGAAAAAGTTCTCTAATAAAAAGCGTCTGACGTGAAATACTAATTTAATATATTCTGGGCATGTAAAGGAGAAGTCATTTGATCTACATGCAGCCTTTAAGAATCAACAAAACTGAATTTTACAGACTGTCAGTGAAGGGCAAAAGAGCCATTTAAATGCAGTATTTTAGCAGATCAAATTACATTACGGATAATGTAGAAGGTTAAGTCTTAACTTGATTGCATGATCCAGGAAAAAAACTACTCTCAAGGGATAGAAGTGATAAAAGTTGTTTAGTTTATTCCTCCAGAGCCTTGTTTTCTCAGATAAATTGTCTGTATGTTTTAAGCATTTTCACAGTGCTTGCTGACTATGCCACACATGTTAAAGTCATGCAGACCCAAGTGTTAACAGCAGCGGTTCGAGCAAACGTGACTTGTGATGGGGTCAGGGGGGTCATGATGGGCTGATGGGGGAGGGATCCAGTCCTCCTGTCGAACATCAAACCATCAAATGGGACACAACAATCCTGAATCCAATTTTCACTCAGTGACAACAAACACAAAACACTACCAGTGATATTGCATCGATTACCCATCGTGACCTGAATCCAACAACTGGCCCATAAAAACACTTAACAAATCAACAGTATGTTGGCAGTACAAATAAGTATGGGAGAGTTCATATTTAACTAGAAGAATAATTATCTATTTATCAGCCTTTTCTCAACTTAGAGGAAACGTCTACTTCTCAGAGGTTCCTCTTTCATACCTCGGAAGACTTAAAGGGATTCACCCAAAAATGAAAATTTTGTCACTAATTACTCTCCATCTTGTCGTTCCAAACCCGTAAGACTGTTGTTCATCTTCAGAACACAAATGAAGATGTTTTTGATGAAATCTGAGCGCTTTCTGTCCCTCCATTGACATACGCAACCACCACTTTGATGCTTCAAAAAGTTCATAAAGAGATCGTAAAACTAATCCATATGAATTGTTCGTTCAGATTTCATCAAAAAGATCTTCATTTATGTTAGTCTAAAGTCTAATGGGTTTGGAACCAACCCCATTAATGACAGAATTTTCATGTTTGGGTGAAATATCTCTTAAACTGAGTTTGAAACTACATGAGTAAATAATGAGTTTTAAGTTTGGGATAAATTTTTCCTCTACTAAAAATAAAATGAAAGCCAGCTCTCAATCACTCTCAAAGGCCATGTGATTCACTGCCATTTCTTCTTGCTTTATAACCTCCACCGAACCTGTCAGCTGTCCTCTCTCATTAGCCGCTAGTCTGGCTCGTTGGTCGCAAACAGGCCCAAAGTGCCACAGAAATAGCCCTTAATCTCCCCTCAAGCCCCCCACCACATCAGCAAAGCCAGCGTCGAGTTGAGGGAAAGATCATTGGTTACCGGCCCTGTCAGAACAATGTCTTGTGAGCGTGACAAAGGACACAAGCCCCTTCATGTGTGATGAAGGATCCGCGCGGCGCTAGGTTTGATTGGACCTGGCAGGACGGCAGTGCTACCTCGCCGAGCCCAGGACAATTAAAGAGATGTGTGACTATGAGCGACCCGCTCCCACAGCTGTCAGTCGTGCCGGCGGGGACGTCCCGCATCGGGATTTGTCCATTTAATATTAATACTAAAGAAACTAAATAAATCATGAAGGGGAAAAAAAGACTAGATGACTAGTACAGTACATAGAGAGTGAAATGCATCAGTCAGCCCATAAAACACATACACATAAATATGGAATAAAAAATTCTCACAATTCTCACTATAAACTAGTTGCGTATTAGCATGCATATTACTAGGATATAGGCTGTTTATTAGTATAAAGCACATATTTTATTCTGCATGACCATATTCTACATCCCTTAATTTAACAACTACCTCAATAAGCAGTAATTAGCAGTTTACTATGGCAAAAGTCATAGTTAATAGTTAGTTAATAGTGAGATTGGGACACTAAACTAAAGTGTGACCAAAAATTTTAAAGTAATTTTGACTTTAGCTCACAATTCGCATTTTTGAGGAAAAAACTAAGATGTGAGAGATGAACAAGATAAAAAGTTGCCTTTTTTAATTCAGTGACGGAAACTGAATGCAAACAGAATTCTGAGGAAAAAAGTCAGATTTGTGAGATATAAACTTATTTTTGAGTTTATGGTTTCAAAGACAGGGTTTAGATTAAGCCAGGATTAAGCCTTAGTTTAGGACATCTAAGTAGCTTTTATAAATGTACCTTAGAAATAATCTTGAGACAAAACAATGACACTGACATATTTTAAGATATGCCAGTGCAAGTTGCTTTCGGTTAAAACAGCTCATACATGCATTTAAGTCTGGGACTAGATTAAACCTTGTCTGAGAAACCGGGGGTAAAACTTTCAATTGCGAGATAAAAGTCAGATTTGTGAGGTGTCAATTTTTTTCTTTTAATTCCTTGGAACGAACAAACTTCCATGTACCAATAAGGTGGTCACTGTAAAGAATCTGCAAGAACTTTCGGCCTATAATTAGTAACCTGAGCTTCACACTTTTAACACGCAGCCACACATTAGTGCTACAAATGCAACGTTTCCTTATGGGGAAATGACTGTTTACATGATTGCACTCGAACGGCTGAAAGAAGAGAGCAACATTTGGCTTGATGTAGTTTGCGCGATAAAAAAACAGCTGCTGCCTTTCCGTCCTGGACCCATAAAAGACATTTGCGGGATACTGTATCACAGCAGTCGAGACTGATGTGGTCACACCGGGATGAGTATGTGTTTGTGAAATCTCTGAGATGGAAAACAACTGGTCAGAAGCGAGTTCCCGGTTCACTTCCAGTCAGTAGGGGTCACCGTGTGGGCCATGCATCCCAGAAGTGGCTCAGTGCTTGCATATAATCTGAAAAAGGTCATTGCATGCGGCCCGTGGGCTTCTCTTCTGTGTTTTGAGCGTACGCCCCAGTGGTGATCCAAGTCCTTTTACATTTATTCATCTCAAAATGGTTGTCAGCACCTCAGGTGAGATTCAGCCAGCTAAGATTGCTACTTTATATAGTAAAAAATTATACATAATATACATATATTTTTTCTCTCTTTTTATAAGTGACAAATAAAACAACACCTTAGAAGAGATATAATATATACTGTATATATAGGCTATATATACATATATATATATATATATATATATAATATATTATATTAGAGCATGATTAATCAGTAAAAAATTGCGGTCTCGACTCAAACACCCACACAATCTAATTCCTAAACGACAACGATTCGACAATCTATTAAAGCTTTGACAAGTACGATCACAGTGAACATTCAGATCTGTGTTGGGGCTGATGCTGAGTCAGAGAGAGCAGTTGTGATGAAACGGCTTCATAAACAGTCTTTTCAACCACACAGGATCATTATTTCTGTGTTACAGTAATTGAAATGATCACAGAAGTACTTGGGATAAACGTTTATAGTTCTGATATGAACATTGATGTCTACCTGAGGCCCGTCACTGATAATAAAAAGCATGCATTAAAGCAGGGTTGTGACTTTGCGAGTTGATACCGGACCTTAATGTAGGCTGCACTACAATATCTTAAAACATCTGCACGATGATAGGAAAGCCAGCAGAGCATTGTAGCCCTCAGCATCATGCTGATGTTTACATTTTACATGCATCTGCACATCAGACACGTGTTTATCCTATTTTGGGTCTTGGAAGACAATACACCAGTATGAAGAGACCTCACTTGTGGTTCAAGGACAGATGAAATCCCAGCGTTTGGTCTACTTTCTTGGAGTGTTTAGACTGGTTTCGAGTGGTTAATACTGCTGAACTTGCGGAAAGTTAGTGCATGGTCTGCGCACCTAACCTAAGTAAAACCCTTTGGAAGGGGGGGGGTTATGAGCATTACCATATCCCTTTACACATAACATAATGCATTAACACATGTGGTCACCTCACTTTCCTCTACCTGGAGTCTATTCTTTTGTTTAAAGCTTCTCCTACAACACCAACCCAACTCATCCTTTTACCTCTTACACTGTTTAAACTTCAGGTATAAACTTACATAAATTCCCAGACTAGATGAGAGCAGAGGTCATACTCAATGCAGAAACAATTCCTTCTCTAAAATGTTGTATTTAGGTCAATATCTTGCATTTCCAAAACAACATTTTGTCATAGTACTTTCTCAATTAATACTTTCTTGCATCTCTGTTTAATGTGTCAAACTGTCCCTGTCCCAAAACCAAATGAGTGTTCTTGTTGTCTACATGCCTACACAAGCTGCTGCCTTTTAAGGAGTGATTTGGCACATTCTAGGCAGAACATACAGACATGAAATACGTTCTTCATTCAATACAGTAGATGAAGGTATGGGAATTTAGTCTCAGCTTATTAGTATTGCAATTCAGTTTGGTGCCGCTAGAGGCGCAGGAATTACATAGCCTACGACCTTTAAGATTTTTTTTTTTTTTTTACAAAATAAATAGCCTACTATTACATTGAGTAAATGATAAACCAGACTAATTAAGTTATTACATACATTAATATTAATTCATCTAAAGAATACATAAAAAGCAACCATTTAAATGTAATGTAAAATGTGGCCATCTACTTTATGCATACATTAAAGCACCTTATTATTCTGTTCTCAAAACTATCAATATTATGAAATTCATGCAGACAGGCTCATTTAGGCTATATGAAAAAACAATCTCACCTATAAATTTATTTATCTTTCTTATTTAAACACACAGACTCATAATTTGTATTTCCAATAGCCTATCCACATAAACCTCAACGAAAGCTGCAGTGACATCAATTATTTATAGAAAACAAAAATAATAATTATCCGATTCGTACATCAAACTGAACTTAGAATCTTTTTTTTTAAATCAATGACCGTTTATGTAAATTGAACACAAACTCCGCTGTTTGTTTACACAGACTCACGAACACGAATTTATGCCAACATGACTCTGTAAATTAAAGTCGCTATAAATGCTGAATGAACATGATCTGATCGGATATTTATTCACTGCGCTAAGTGCTAGATTTGCGCTTACCGTGTGTCGTGATCCGTATCCACATGTGAAAGCTCTGGTAATCTCCGTGTACTGACTAACGCGAGCTGTGTCTCATTGGTTTGTGAACTGAATGCCGGAGGAGCGTCCGTCTGTGGCTCGTGGATGTACCGGGATCATCCCACTACGGTGGGCGGGCAGGTATGAGTGTAAACTGACCCCCACCACAAACACGACAGCAGAGGGAGATTGTTTGGGGGGATTGGCCTGCACTACAACACACAAAAGTGTTTAAACAGGTAGATTTATATCTATATACCGGCGACAACCATTGTCATTGCATTAGGTGGAAAAAAATATTATCAACTTTTCATTGACACACTTTGTGTATATTTCTCAGGATGGGTTTCACAAACCTTAAAAGCATGGACTACAAATGAGTTTCTGAACCTTTCCCTGCTGACTCCCCCACCCCACCCCCACCACACACACAAACACACACTTTTCCCTTCAGTTTTTAGGGACTTTTTTTTAGTAGGCACAAGCATCTAAAAGTAGGTAAGCATCCTTCTAGAACTTGAGGGGAGCAGACTTCATCTAAAAATCACCAAAACACCATTTTGATTAGTCACTGACTAAAAATGATAAAGAAAAGTGAATGTGGGTCTGAGAAAAACCTAATGCATTACATTTGAAGTGTCCAAGTACTTTTCAACCACACTATACGTGTCAATCTGTTCATACTGTGTATGTTTGTAATGCTTTTGCAAAACATCTTGAATCTTAAAACTGTTTGGTGAACAGTTACTTTTGGCTTTTTGTCAACATACCTTGGGACAAATTTAATTTACGAGGATAATCAATTACACTCAGCCATATAAATCATCTAAATATAGACTACTACTTTTTGTTTTGCACAAAGTTTGGATGGTGAATAGATAACTGCAGATAAATGGATAACCATGATAAGTTATCAGCAACGGCTTCTCCTCCAAAACATTACTCAGAAGAAGCTCAGCGCTGGCAGGCCGTCTACGTCTGAGCATGTTATTCATGCAGTAATGAAGAGAATGTTGAGATTAGATTAGTGTTTAATGTTTGGTGAACCTTGGCTCCATAATGTTGTCGGGATTGCATAAAGGGACCCTGCAGGGGATCATCAGGAAACCAGGGGTGGGAGACAGACACATCAAAGTGGGAGAGTACAGATAATAGTGCATGGGATGCATTTACTAATTTATAACTCCCTAATTAATTCCTAATGGAGGATACATGGGTTATTGTTACTAAATCCATAAAAGTATTTTCTTTACTTGAAATATAATAAACGTTAACTAATATAAAATAAAATATTTATAAAAAATTAAAAATACAAAAAATAAAACCAATAATGGTTTCAAGCGTTTTCCAAAAGTTTGTTTCAGGAAAGCTCTTATATCATCTTAGGGGCTGTCCGCACAGAACGCGCTTTTCCACTGCGCTACTTTTCCATTGTTTTTCAATGTAAACGTGCGCTAGACGGGCGTCTTTAAAGGTGATGATACACAGGGCAACTTTTTGAGCAATGTTGCTGGGCAATGGGCAACCAGATGAGACACAGGGCCCACGACCGATCTAAATTATCCAGAAAGAAATATATTGACTATTTTCAATGAGAAAGTGGCCAAGCAACAATCGCTCAGCAAGATTGCCCAGCAACATTGCTCAAAAAGTTGCCCTGTGTATCATCACCTTAACTGTTGAGCTCGTGTCTTTTGCAGGGTCTTGCACATGATGTGGCATTCTAAAAACACACGCTCAGGTTAAAAATAGGTCTGTCATGACAAATCTCTGAGTGTTTGGCATGGAAATGGATTTGACCATGTTGATATGTTTGGTCTTGGAGGAATAGATCTGCTACACTGCTGCAGAGCAATGAGACTTACACACAAGACACGCTGCTGTGAGCTAGTAAGACATGTTGCTGCTGTACAATATACTATAGCATGCATGAATTACCCGCAGCAGATCTATACAGGTGGAGCTGGGGAAGTGGAGGGTTTCTGAAAGCACACTGCAACTCCTGCAGCGAATGCTGACTAGTATTTGAAGGTTGAGCAGCGAGCTCATTGGCTACTGATACAGCAGGAACCAATCAGCTGTGTCCTATAGAGAATGATGTGATTGCAAGCAGATTGAGTTAAGGATCTATCAGCCTGCGCCATCTAGAGTTTCATGACAAAACTTTGTATTTAATTTATGAAAAATGCGTATCTAGACATTTTGTTTCGGTTACACTGTCCTGCTTCTTGTGTTTTTAACAGCAAAAACGTGTTCTGGGTGAACCTTACTGTGCATGCATACAACTTAAAAAAGCTAATTGAGATGATATTGAGAGACCGGGTATAATAAAGTTTAATGATATTCTTTTGGCACAGTCATTTTATTTGCAAAATATGTCCCACCACTTACTGGTGTGTCCATGTCACACTCAAAATTGCTATTCAATGTATGCTCTAAAACGCAAGTGCCCTCATGTTTTGCTGCAGCAGGACAGCAATTTTCTGTCATCTTTGCAGGAATGTCAAACGAAAATGAATAGCAAGCACAACTATGCCGTTATAAACATAGGCTATGTTTACATTTATCCTGATACAGCTTCAAAACGCTTTCCGTCCACACTAACATTTTCCAAAAGTTTCTCATCCACTGAAATGTCGGAAAACGTTAACTTTGCTTACTGCGCATGTGTAAAACCTCATAAAAGCTCACTGAGATGATACAGATGGAACACACATCATAAAGTTTGGTAACACTTTATTTTACAGTGACCTTGTGACACATGTTACATGTAGTTACTATAGTAATTACTATAAATTATGCATAATTACATGCAACTAACCCTAAACCCAATCCTAACCCTATAGTACATGTACATAAGTACATGTTGTTAATTATTATTACTCAGTACTTAAATGTATAATTACACAGTAACACAGAAACCTTAAAATAAAGCATATTACCTAAAGTTCTCAAGCTATTTTTCTGGCAGGATCATTTTATTTAGCAATCTCACTATTCTGATGCATCCAGGTCGCAGTCAGTCACCATTACTTTGGTCTAAAACGCAACGGCTCTCATGTTTTGCCTCAGGACAGCAAATGCCAGTATATTTTTTCATCTTTGCAGGACTGTGATATAAATACCTGAATAAACATACATATCTATCGGTGCAATATGCGTCACATGACTTAAACATGCCACATCATGTGTGAGACCCTGCAAAAGACACAAGCAACGTGATTTCGGTGTTTTCAAATTTATCCACTTGGGAAAGCGTTTTCAAAAAGCTCTGTTTACACAGGACAAAAACACCATCTCAGTGTGGACGGAAGGCCACAACGGAGAGAAAAAGATTAGTTTTTAAATGAAAACGTATTAGTGTGGACAGGGCCATAGATATATGCACAATATGCATCACATGACTAAACATACATTGTCATTTGAAAATACCTTAATTTTTAAACAGTCCACACAACAATGTGAAAACACAAAACTGTTTTAAAATGTATCCTCTTGGGATAGCGTCTTCAAAAGTTTAGTTTTCGCATGGACTCAGTGTGGACTGAAGGCCAAAATGTACAGAAAAAGATAGCCTAACTGTACGTTCACACCGCCGCCGACTTGAGAAGCTCTGGCCGCCCTGTCAAGGACGCTTGTCAAAAAGTACGGGGAAGCTTGTTGACGCTTTAGCCGCTCTGACGTAGCAGGGAGAAGAGAAGTGTCACAACATGAAATGTAATAAACAGAAAAAACAAGCAATACATTAAAGAAACCTTTTATAATGACAGCATTTTTATAACCGTTTTGGTCACATTTGGTCGGGGAAAAAAATAATAATTAGCTATTATTATTTGCATTAGTGCAATTGGTAAAATCGTTTTACCGTGAGCAAATGAACTGCATTCCCGCTTAAAACGAGCGTTCGTAAATATTTCAAATAAAAGTTGGGCTCATTCTCATATATCACTGGATCATTATGGATAATCGCGAAGTTGTTGTTGGTGCTGCTTTATTGTATGCGGACAAGACGTCGGACTCTGAGATTTTGGGTTCGTTCATGACACCCTCCAGGACCGTTATCAATTCGGACTTCGGAGAGTATCACGGCTGGTGCAGCAGCTGCGGCTAATGTTTTAATCGGAACTAATGTTTTGGTAGGAACGAAAGTTTACATCGTATGTTTCTCCGGAATCAGCCAGCGCGAAGCACGTCTATATTCCGATTGGTTGCTGCGTTTTGCCGCTGCTTGCCGCTGAACCGCGTCATAGCTCATTACCATAAAGTTGAGCTACTTTCAACTTTCTGATTGACGCTCAAGACGCTCAAAACGCCCAAAACACGACGCCGAGGGATTTGACACTCCTTGAGAGAAGCCAGCTTCCATTGAAAATGAAAGACTTCCGGTAGCTTTGGAAGCTCAAGTCGGCGGCGGTGTGAACGTACAGTAAAAGGTAGCCTAAAAAAACACTGTTCCACGCACACATGTGCAATTCCCTCATAACAGTACAGTAGACTGTAGTGATGGGCAAAGCACACATGCCATTTTTACAACATCTCTCGTTGTTCAGAGGTCCAGTTTCTCTGCAGCATCTCAGTCCATCTGAAGGAGAAACCCAACACCATTTAACCCCGGTCCTGATACGGCTGACCCTTGGCCTGCACCCGGGGGACCCTGGAAACCAGACTTCCTGTAGGCCACCATGTGTGTGGGTGCCGAGGGCCCTGACCTGTTTGACGCCATCGCTGGCGTCGCCTCCCCAAGGGATTGAATAATCTTCTTAACGTCAGTCTTACACAGCAGGTGACGAAATCCTCACGTAATTTGCGGTGCCAGACAGCTGTTTGGTCTCTTATTATCGAGAAGTGTTAATCTCTTAGACTGTGCCGTGATCACGTAGGAGGACCAAAGTCTCAGTAAGAAAGTCCTTTCAGAATAATGTTTGACATGGCCTGAGGGGCCACAACTAGCTGATAAAGTGCACTCTGTTTTCTTGTGATGTCCCAATAGGCAGTTTGTGATAAGATTACTATTCAACCAATATGAGATTTTCAATGGCTGATAGTGATATCTAGGGCCCTGTTTACACCTGGTATTAAGATGCGTTTTGGTCGATCGGATCACAAGTAGACGAGGGAGACACATTCCCGTTTACACCTGGTGTTTTAATTCGGATCTTTTGTCCACTTTCAACCACTTCTGTCCTGATTTCTTTGAGGAGAGGGTCTATAGGCGAGTAAATGTATGGGTTTTTCAGATCTTTTGATCTATTGAGCAAAGCACGCACAATTTACATATGAACACGACTGGTCTTTTGTGGCTGTTTGAACACATTCGGTCACATGAGCGTTTACACTAAAGCAATCCGGTCGAATGCGTTTTCAACTCCCTCTGGAAGTGGTGGAAAGTGGACAAGCTCAAAATGTTTTAAACCCTGTTTACACCTGTATTTAGAGTCATCCTCTTGTGATCCGTTCGACCAAAACAAATCTTATAAACAGGGCCTAGAGTGCAAGTTGCCTGATGGCCTTTATAATGCAGTATATACAGTGAAATGCTTCTATTTTGCATTTTAATGCACTTTTATTATTTTATTTTTAACATAAAAACAGATCCAGCCATTTTTTTATGTATGAGGCTTCTGGTGTCAATCGCTTCCATTTATTTTAGTACAAAACATTCTGATAGAAGGTAGTATGAAATTATCATATTATTTTGATTCATTATTATAATCATAAATTGGTTTGTAGCGCAAATAGTTTTACGGTTTGGTGCACTTCGTTATTCTTCTAGTTCTTTCAAAGAAAATAGCTTACTTCAGCATCGCAAAAAATGTTTTAATAATTTGAGTGACAGTGAAATGAACATGAATTTGAGAATGTCTTTGTATCTTTGTGTCTGTTTTGCTTGAGTGGCAGCGGCAATGAACAAAACCTCATGATCATGTTCTTCAGCACGATCTGAGATGATTCAAAGAGCTTCAGTGGAGGTGTCAGACTCTACATATACAAGTTAATGATGAGTATTTGCTGATAGAAAGCTGAATAGAAAGCCTAATTTTCAATATATTTACTTAAAGATTTATAATCTATTGACAAGGTTGTTAGTAGATATTCTTTGCTAGATCTAATTGACCATTTAGACACGGTTATCAGCCATTGAGAATGATCTCAAAATGGCCAAACATTTCATGATTAATCTACCAGTCTGTCACTCGATAAGACAAGTAAATGATATTAATAATTTACACTTTTGTGTATTACTGCTGTGAACGTGCACGCATGCACACACTCCGTCCAGGTCGAGATTAATGACACACCTTCAGGGCAGGAAGTCTCAGTAAAGCCGGCTTCCTGTCTGAATGCTGGGACCATTTGCATCTTTGCATTTAAGGCCCTATACGTTTGAAGCATGCGCTGGCTATTAGAGGATCAAGCACGTAATCACATCGACCGATTGATGATGTCCGGATGGGGTTCATTTACTTTTGCCAAACAGCCTTTTAATCAGTGAAACGGACTGTCTTACCTGAGCATGAACCCGTTGCTCCGGATCTGTGCATACACCATCTGTGACTTTATAGATTTGGTTTGGAAATGTGCCAGCTTACTTGAAAAATGAATGACTTTTTCTTTCTAACAGCAAAGTTCTCCAACAGAAAGGGGGAAAACATGCATTATATCAGATTCAGCATGTTTCAGATGAGGGAATCTTGTTAAAACCAGGTCACATTTCATTGAAAAAAAGAAGAAGAAATTATGTTGCATAAAGAAAATCAAGCATTGTGCATTTTTGTGATATTTTCATATCCGTTCAACACCTTTTCTTTTGATCAGTTCTTGGTCAGTTCTGACAGGTTTCGTGATATTTACCCAGACAGTTCCTTAACATTTGTAGTCTTTTTACTGGTTGGTTTCGATATTGGTTATCTGTGCATGATGCCTTCCATTGTTTAAATTTGTGGTTTTCTGTAGATCTTGAACTCTGGACTCTTTTACCTTTCCCTTTGCCCTGACCTTTGACCTACCACACTCCCTACCGACCCCATTGTGACTCTTTTGTTTAGAGTCTACATCTGGTCTTGAGCTCCATGGCCTCATGTTGTTTAGTTTAGCGCTCGTAATCTCTCAAATGAGACACACAACCAGAAGAACATCCTTCTTCCATGTCTGTGTTGGATTGTTGACTTCTATCTGTCTGTCTTTCTGTTGATCAATCTATCCATCAATCATCTAAATTGAACAATGGAGTCCATCATATTACTTTTGCTGACAATTTATAAAAGCAGTTCTTTTTTAGCCATTCTGATTCACACTGTGCTCATTGTAGGTTTTATTTTTTCATTTAATTTCTGTGTAGTCACAAACATCTTTTATCAAAACCACATGTTTTTTATGTTGTTTTATTATCGCAGTTCTCTACTCTTCTTATAAGGCACATATTTGAGTGTTTTTAAAAGGATTGCTGCAACTTTGCCAACTCAATGTCTACATCTAAGCTGTAAAGTTTGATAAACCGATCAGGCTTGGCAACACATAACACAGAAATCTTTATCAGATATTTAGTTTTCTTTCTCTGTTTTTATGAGAATATATTACTCCCACAGGAGCACAATCTCAAACAGTTTTAGCTTTTTATGAAATCTATTTATAGATGTATGTGCATTGATATGCACGAATGAGGTTTCACTGTGTCACGCCTATTGTCTCAATAATGGCCATTAAGGGATCTCTTTTCCCCATTAGATATCATTAATGTGCCACAGAGCCGTCTCTGTTTCCCACAGTCCATGGACAAACAAGTGGTAACCTAATGTCAGTTGCACAGTTCTGATGTTTTATTTACGAGGAAAACAAAGTTTAATCAAGTGTTAAGTACACAGTAGTTTATTTACATTCTGCAGTTGTCATTGGTTTGCAGCATAAAATGAATTGTTTTTAGTGAATTCCCCCAATACGTTTAGGCTTTGGTGGTCTGTCTGACATGTCCCATTGTCTCGTCTTTCTCCGGTGGCCTCTGCTGGTCTTTGTGCGGGTCAGGAAACACATCCTCGGCTTCCTTTCTTCATTCATCCTGATGTTTAGATGTCGCTGTGGTCAGGTGAAACCCCTCGGAGAAACGTCACCACCTGTTGCATTTCCAAAACATGTTGGACAAGTGGACCGGGCTTGTAAGGACAAGAGATCAGGAGATTGCCACTTGTTTTTGTGAATTTGTATCCAGTTTCTCCTTTTCTTTCACTGGTGCATGACAAGCTCCCGTCTTCATCACTGTTTGGGTCTGAATGACAAGGACCTGTCCACAAAACACAGGAATGCTGAGTGTTATTTTAGTGTTGCGTGGTTGTCTATGTCTCAGATGCTCATGGTTTTTGAGGTTTATTATGATCTCTTTAATACAGTAAATTGTTGAAGATTAATTTAAATTTTGCATGACATCAAATTGTGATAATCTTTTCTTAATAACAGTGAATTCAGATTGATTGGGAAACTTTTTCTCAGTCATTTCAATGGAAAAAAATTTGTCCCAAGGTGTCCTGGATTTACCCCTCTTTCTCGAACGAACGATATAAAATGTACGGCGGAACTTGATTTTTTCCATTGAGATTTGATTGGATTGTTGTTTACTTTTGTGTGCATGAATTAAAAGAAAACAAAAAACATAACAATGTGCTTGGATAAATCATTTGTAATAAAAACGGCAATATTCCAAATAAGAATTGTGAATCCATTCCAGAAATTCCATCTATCTATCTATCTATCTATCTATCTATCTATCTATCTATCTATCTATCTATCTATCTATCTATCTATCTATCTATCTATCTATCTATCTATCTATCTATCTATCTATCTATCTATCTATCTATCTATCTATCTATCTATCTATCCCAACAACATTCAAGGTTCAGTAAGATGTCGGGATTGGACCTCATGACCTGTTCATCATGCCCACGTCAAAGTGTCGCAACACTCGTAATTCTTTTGTTTCGCTTTTCACAGACACATTTATTCCATTCCAAGACCTTTTTAAGTCTAAATCATAATCACATGAGCATCTCTTTTATTTCGCCCTGTAGGGTCTCTGATTGAAACCACGCAGTGTTACAGGGGTCAGAAAGCCTCTGCTGACTTTGAAGTGATTTGCTCCCGTCAGAGGTTTTAATGGTCCCAGTCATGTGAGTGTGGTCTGGGTTTCGGGGGTGACGTGGTCGTCTGAAGCGGGCCGTCGCTCTGGCACCGCTCTTGCGTAACCTCAGGGCTCGCTGTGACACGCCGGTTAGGCTTTGCGACCACCGTTACCCTGCAGGAGGGGTCGATCCTGACACCGCGGCCCACCACACTGCTGCCCTTTATGTGTTCATTACAAGGCCTGTTGGTCAATGTCTGTGTTGGACAGTTGACATAATGGGGTTCTTTGATGGACCTTTAGGGCCGTATTAAGCCAACAGGTCACAGGGATTGAGCAGGCTGCGGGGTCATGGAGCGTGACAGGGCTCTGGCCTTAACTCTGGCTGCTACACGCTGACGGGAATAACACACTGACCCTTGTTATGAAATGATTTTAGAGCAACCAGAATTTCTTTCTTTTCTTTCTTTCTTTCTTTCTTTCTTTCTTTCTTTCTTTCTTTCTTTCTTTCTTTCTTTCTTTCTTTCATTCATTCATTCCGTCTGTCAGTCTTTCTATCTGTCTGTCTGTCTGTCTGTCTCTCTCTCTGTCTGTCTGTCTGTCTGTCTCTTCGCCTGTCTCTCTCTGTCTCTCTCTCTGTCTGTCTGTCTGTCTGTCTCTCTGTCTGTCTCTCCGCCTGTCTGTCTGTCTGTCTGTCTGTCTATCTGTCTCTCTGTCTGTCTGTCTGTCTGTCTGTCTCTCCGCCTGTCTCTCTGTCTGTCTGTCTGTCTCTCCGCTTGTCTGTCTGTCTCTCTGTGTGTCTGTCTGTCTGTGCGGGTTCTCTGTGATTTCCTTCAGATAGGCTACAACAGTTTCCACCACAGTTCAGGCCCATGCAGCATATAGTTAGTGATACTCGAGTGTGTGTGTGTGTGTAAGCCTGGTGATGGGTGGGCCAACCACATCAGGGTGATGTGAACTTCCAAAAAACATTCAGAAATAACGTTTTAATAACATTTTCAAAATGAGTGAATGGAATGTTCCTGTAACGTTCATATTAACCAAGAAAAAACCTTCTTAATACATTAATAAAACTGGATGTTTTCAATGTTTTAAAAACATTCCGAAATAACGTTTTCCTAACCTAATGGTTTCCTAAACCTAACGTTAGCAAAACGTTCTGACAGCTTATTTTTGTTGGGCTTGCATTTAAAGACTGATATTATACAGAAACCACACTATCCTTACTAATAGTGATATCATATTAAAACACATTTTAGGCTTAATATTAAGAAATGTGCATTGTGCAATAAAGAAGTACTCCAAATAAAGTTTAATTATAATATTTATATCAGTAAATCTCAAGGGATATATCTCAGTAAATATGTTATTGGATTTGTAGTATACCTAGTATGAAATTCATGTATTTTACAACATACTACACATTATGTATAGGCTATCTGAACACAATAGGTATTGACATTTTGGGGGCACAGATGACATTGTAGAGATGACAAGGAAGACAGCATAAATGTCAGGAAGACAGGATAATTGTGGGAAGGAGAGCAGAATGACACATCTTGATAAGCATACATGCATCATACTAGTCAAAAACAAGAACACTCAAACATTTGAAACTTTCAGTTGCTTTGTGATTGGTGATTGGTGATTGGTGGAATCCTCTCGTCCAATCACCTTCTGCTGTTCAGCATTTCAATCTGGCCATGAAAGACCAGGACAACATAGGGTTGAATAAATAGAACGCATCCGGTTCTGGAACCAACCCATGCGGGGAAATAACGGCACACATCCTGTCCTTTATGAGCTCACTTCCTGTTTGGCCTGAGTAAGAATAGAATTTACTGGTATCACACTTTTATTCAGTTCCCTGAATCTGTCATCACACAGAACAATAACACTGATTCATTTATCGAAAGCAGAACCGAACAAAAGATCTGACTAGTCTCTGTGAATTAAACACAAGGAACAAAAATATTTTTCATATTTTACTCACCCTCATGTTATGTCAAACCCATTTGCAGTTATTTTTTCCTTGCTCAAAGATATCATATGAATTCAAATTAAAAATCAATTTGTTTAGCTGGTTTATAATAAATGCTGTTTATAACGATTGCTTTTTATACTTTTTGAATAATATTTTTGAATACCGTTAAAATTTAAAGGATTTGTTGTTGAGTGAGGGGAACTAAAACTGTTTATAGTGTTTATAATGTTTGTATTGTTTCATTTACTGATACATTTGTGACTTATGCACCAATGCAACTTTTCTGTGACTTATTTTCTCTCAAAGATGCAATTTCGACCCAGTGTGACAGTCAGGTGTGACTTATTTTCCAGAAAATATGGTAATTATAAATATGGCTATGAATAAATATAAGTATTATTTAAATGACTTTTAAATGTAAAATATAATATATATATAGAAAATTCAAAATAATTACAATTATTACAATTCTATAAAAAACAATGTAGTCATTTAATGATATTTATGATTTTTTTATTATTATTTTTTTATTATTTTTTTTTAAGCATTTAATGTCACCTATCTCTCCGATATCTATTTAAAAGATACGTTTTATCTAAACATAGGTCCATGGACCTATATGTACCCCAGGAGAGTTCGATTAACACTGGGGATTTTGCTGTGATATTCTCTCAGCCTAACCCTAACCCTAACCCACACTAAACATTGTTTTTTGAAAAACAAAAACATTTGGAACAATATGAAGGTGAGTAAATGAAGACAAACTGTTTGTTTTATAGGGTGAACTATTCCTTTGAGAACAATGACATGATAAACCCGGCTGTGAGTTTTCATGTAACACAGACCTCCAGAATAGCTGGATAAAGTGCTTGTGGAGCAGAAGCCTCTCGCGCTCACACATGGAGTGTGTTACAGTCTGATGCACAGCTGCGTCAGCACAAGCAGAAGAGTAGGGGAGCAACAATAAACCAGGGATGAAGGGAAGATAAGGTGCAGGGAAAAGGAAATGCAAGGATTTGTTTGTGTTGGACTGTCCCTTCCTCTCGTCCCTGATGGCGTGAGGGTCTCGTGGTTCCTCCTGAGGTCTCAGACACGGAGCTGAGTTCGCTGACTGAGGACTTTACCTCCTATTATCTTTAATGTGTCTGGAGCCGCGACTCCCACTGAGACTCAGACTCCACTGTTGCCTCTGATCTCACATCTTGAGGTCCATGCTCCAAAAAGGACAAGAGCCACAATAAGATAGTCTGTAAGACTCGTGCACTTTTACCATAAGTGTTCTGAAGGAGTGCAGTTCAGTTCAGTTCAGTTCAGTTCAGTTCAGTTTAGTTTTATTTATCCCTTAGGAAATTAGTTTTGCACAGGTGCAACGCATCACATTAACACAAGCACGCACAAGTAGACAAGTACACACACAAGCACGGTCAAGTAGACAAGAACACACACAAGCACGCACAAGTAGACAAGTACACACACAAGCATGGTCAAGTAGACAAGTGCACACACAAAAGCACACACAAGAAGACAAGTACACACACAAGCACGCACAAGTAGACAAGTACACACACAAGTACGCACATGTAGACAAGAACACACACAAGCACGCACAAGTACAATCTCATTCAGACTCAATATAACTCCTTTTTCACTGAAAACTCGGCCATCGATTTGGATTAAGGATGCCAGATTGGTTGTCTCATGACCGATGTTCATTTTATTTAATATATTATGTTTATTTAAATGCAAAATCTATTTAAATTATTTGTTAATTACTTTTTATATTTGACATTTTCAGTTTTATGTCAGACATTTTATAGCCAGAACACACTGCCATGTATGTCACACACACACACACACATATATGTATATATATGCACTTTCTGGGAATCAAACTGACCTTGTTGCTATCACCATTCTGTATACTCAGTTTTGGTCTGTTTCTCTCACAAAGCTATTGTATCACTTCAAAAAAATAGATTCAAGAACTAACAATAACTTTAATTTTGTAAAATGATTTACAAAACAAAGTTTGAATGGTGTCTGTACATGAAGTGTTTCAGGATTAACAGCAGACGTTTAATAGGTGAGGACGAACGCTAGCTGACGTGTAAAAAGTTGTGAATATGAATGTGTATGGAAGCTCAGATCTTTTGATGATGAGAAATGTTTGAGTTCATATTGAGACCTTCAGATTGTTAGACTTTTGGGCAAATCGGAGATCAGTTTGAGAGTTTTATTTTTCTGAAATGTGCTCTTCATTTCATCAGATTGCTGTCTTGAAACAATTGGGATGGCAAAGAGATCTGTGATTTTCCTTTTCTTGTTGACTGTTAATATTTTAGGGAGCGAGCTGCACTCTTGTGGCTGGACCTGAGGTTTTGTGAGCTGGCATTATTATGCGACACACACCTCCAGACGCTCACACCTGTCATTGGCGGCACACAGAATGATGTTTGTTCCTCCAGCGCTGCTCTTGTGATGTCTGAAGGTCTGGGCACTGAAACAGTCTCTGTAAATATAGTGCTGTGGCTCTCCTGGAAATCTGACCTAGAAAAGGAATCCTTGAATAAATTATTTTGGTAAGTATTTTTATCCCAGCAGTGACGACCCATGAACATGCTTGCATTCTGCTGACTGTTAGTCATGCAAAGCCCTTTACACGGACACATTTAGGATACAGTGGCCAGAGAGACGTAGAAAGCATGTTCGTTTGGAGTCATTGATGTTGCAGTTTCCATCGTTTGATGAGGTCAAACTCACAAAGGTGCTGATCATTATCAGCCTCAGAAATCATAATCAGACCATATTGAGATCATGATTATTTAACTTGATTACTCATTGACTTTGAAAGCATCATTCATTTATTTAACTTAAAAAATATGCTTTTATGACTTCTTTGAACTTTAAATGAAAATGTATGATAAAATAAGTGTAAAAATATCATGAATAAAATGTATATGTTTTAATTAAAAAAAAATTATATATAATATATATCAGCATATTAGAATAATTTCTGAAGGATCATGTGACACTGAAGACTGGAGTAATGGTTGATGAAAATTCAGCTTCAGTGTAAGATAAATGCACATGAATGTCACCAAAATGTTCCTTGTCGAAATCATGCTAAAAATCATGGTGGAAATAAGTTGCAATAGTGAATGTTGACCGCAAAATTTATTTCCATGCTAATGATGAAGAATAGCACTAAAACTAGGAAGAAAACATCTCTTTTTTACTTGGTCAATAAGAACTTTTGTGACAAACATAATACATTTTCCATCATGCTCTTCCACTTTTGCTCCTCGTTTTGTTGCATGAGGACTCCAAATATGCAACATCATTTTATTTTTGAGAATCATTTGAACACTCAACACAACTCTAGGGGGCAATAGAGTTTCCTTCAAATGTCTGTGCCATAATCCAGATTTCATTCAGGTAGCAGCTATAAATATGTTTAAATAAGTTGTTAAGATTGTCTTCAAACTGTTGTTGGGACTGATTTCTTCAAATGCTGTCAATCAGTGATTTCACAAGTACTTGTTTGTCTGTCTTCTAGCACACCAAAACCTAGACGCAAACAAACACGATGACAAAAGGCTCTGTCTCCCACTCTTCAGTAGACGTCACCGCACAATACTTCACATTTTCCAGCTGAACAATACAGATCTGTTCACTTTTTTCCTCCTCCTGGTTTTATAACCACACAAAAGCATGACGGTGGGCCGTACTTGTCGTTGCTGTGCTCTCAGCCACACATGCATGCTTTTGGCTTCTCACATCATTTGATGGCCGTCAGCTCGAGAGACGTTCCTTTAATCTTCTCCTTTGAGGTCGTGTAATTTGGCACGGTGAAACACGTCTAGAGAAGCGGCTGGGACAATGTGTGTATTGTGAGCGGTTGAATTGGACCTGAGAATATGATGTTTTCGGGCTGGAATAAACGAGGGGCTGATTCTGACAGACAGACGGAAGAATGTCTTCCTCTCAGACGCACAGCTGCTGTCTCAGTACACTGGTTCTTACTCATGTGTTGGGTCTGACCGCGGGGCTAAAAGCAAAGCAGCTTGACTCAAATCTGAAGCGTCCTCTGCCATGTGTCTCATTTCTGTGCCCTCAGCGTTTTCATTTCCACAATCTCTCGTTTTCTCACTCATTATGCCCCCATTGGTCATCACTGGATGTACAGTAGCAGGGATTTCCCTTGATAGAAATGACATGCAGACTTTAACCCATTAGCAGTGTTGGGGAAACTTCAGTTACGTAATCAGATTACTTTTTTCAAGTAACCAGTAATGTAACGCATTCCTTTTAAATTTACAACAAGTTACTTTTTCAAATAAGTAACGCAAGTTACGCTGTTTTCCTTGACTGACACCTCTCGTCCGCATGTTGAGAGAAAATCGAGTAAGTGCAGAGTGTGTTTAAACATGATTCACTTTATTGAGCGATGTTCTTGCTGCTGATCTTCGATAATTCAGATCATTGAGTTAAACCATAAGCAAAAATTACTTGACATTTTTTGTTTTTATTGGTGAAGTAACTTTCTTCTCCTGCATCCTATTCTTCTGTGATCCAGAATGGCATCATCGTTTGCTAGAGAAGATAATAAACTACAAAATAAGTAGCAAAGATAAAGAGAGACAATATGTTGTAGTTTTAATTTAAACAAATATTATTATTTTTATTAAAATAACTAAAAATGTTTGTGATGTTGAACACTGCTCAGATTGTAAAGAAATAATTTTGAATTCTAACATTTATTTATTTTATTATTTTGTATTATAATATTTCATAATTTTAGGATATGTTTTCAAATAGGCCTATATATATATAGCCTATGTATTTTATTTTTATAAGAGACATGGTTTTGGTTGTTACGATGATGTGTGTGTGTGTGTGTGTGTAATGGTTATGAAGTTTTGTTATGTCTTCTCTTAGTTTCTGGTTTCTGTCATGTCTAGTTCAGTTCATTTGCCCTCATTGTGTCTCCTTATTAACCATCACACCTGCTTCTGTTCTAGTCACTTATAAACTCTCCCTGTTTTGTTCACCCCTTTATGTTACTCTGTGTGTGTGTGTGTGTGTGTGTGTGCGCGCGCATGTTCTTCCTGGATTAAATAGCAATTGTTTGGATTATCTTCGTCTTTGTTGAATTGACCACACGCAGCATCGTGACAATAAATATATATATAATATGTGTGTGTAAATTACAATTGTACAATTATTTTTATATTATACTATTTATTTATTTATTTATTTGTATTTATAATAGAATTAATATAATTTGAACCATGCACTGTATATATATATATATATATATATATATATACACTCACCGGCCACTTTATTAGGTACCCCATGCTAGTAACGGGTTGGACCCCCTTTTGCCTTCAGAACTGCCTCAATTCTTCGTGGCATAGATTCAACAAGGTGCTGGAAGCATTCCTCAGGGAGTTTGGTCCATATTGACATGATGGCATCACACAGTTGCCGCAGATTTGTCGGCTGCACATCCATGATGCGAATCTCCCGTTCCACCACATCCCAAAGATGCTCTATTGGATTGAGATCTGGTGACTGTGGAGGCCATTTGAGTACAGCGAACTCATTGTCATGTTCAAGAAACCAGTCTGAGATGATTCCAGCTTTATGACATGGCGCATTATCCTGCTGAAAGTAGCCATCAGAAGTTGGGTACATTGTGGTCATAAAGGGATGGACATGGTCAGCAACAATACTCAGGTAGGCTGTGGCGTTGCAACGATGCTCAATTGGTACCAAGGGGCCCAAAGAGTGCCAAGAAAATATTCCCCACACCATGACACCACCACCACCAGCCTGAACCGTTGATACAAGGCAGGATGGATCCATGCTTTCATGTTGTAGACGCCAAATTCTGACCCTACCATCCGAATGTCGCAGCAGAAATCGAGACTCATCAGACCAGGCAACGTTTTTCCAATCTTCTATTGTCCAATTTCGATGAGCTTGTGCAAATTATAGCCTCAGTTTCCTGTTCTTAGCTGAAAGGAGTGGCACCCGGAGTGGTCTTCTGCTGCTGTAGCCCATCTGCCTCAAAGTTCTGCCACTGTGCGTTCAGAGATGCTCTTCTGCCCACCTTGGTTGTAACGGGTGGTTATTTGAGTCACTGTTGCCCTTCTATCAGCTCGAACCAGTCTGGCCATTCTCCTCTGACCTCTGGCATCGACAAGGCATTTCCGCCCACAGAACTGCCGCTCACTGGATGTTTTTTCTTTTTCGGACCATTCTCTGTAAACCCTAGAGATGGTTGTGCGTGAAAATCCCAGTAGATTAGCAGTTTCTGAAATACTCAGACCAGCCCTTCTGGCACCAACAATCATGCCACGTTCAAAGTCACTCAAATCACCTTTCTTCCCCATACTGATGCTCGGTTTGAACTGCAGGAGATTGTCTTGACCATGTCTACATGCCTAAATGCACTGAGTTGCCGCCATGTGATTGGCTGCTTAGAAATTAAGTGTTAAGGAGGAGTTGGACAGGTGTACCTAATAAAGTGGCCGGTGAGTGTATATATATATATACAATTTTAGATTTTGTTTGTTTTTAGAGACGGATGTTTTAATGAATAGTTTTGCTATAATGATCCTCATGCTATGATAACTTGGCATCGGCTGCAGGAGCTCTGCTTCTCTGGCCTGTGGTTTGGAGAGCGTCCAGGACTGATGATCCAGATCCTCCACTGGTGTCTTCTCTCCAGCGGCTCCTTATCATGTCAGAACAGAGATGTTGGCCTGAAGAAGAGCTGTGGTAAACCACAGGAGAATCGTCTGATGCTCAGCTAGTGATGAGTGCATCAGGGAGTTGTCTTTTCCCCTGTATAACCAAGATGAGAGATCATTTGTACCAGCAATTAGAAAACTATAATTAGATATTGCTGAATGCTGGGAATATAGACACTATATATAATCAATAGCAATTCTGTGATGATTGATAGATTGTCCTCTGTGAAAAAAATAGTTATTGATTAGCATTAACTAAATTCAACTGTGCTATTTGTGTGTGCTATTATACTAATTCTTTAATCAGTTTTTTTTTTTTAGCTAATATCCCAGCAAACACAGAACGTTCCCCTTACGTTCCCAAATGGTCCCATGTGGTTATTTTTTTGGGAACCAAACAAGAACGTTATAGGAACGTTCCATGTAGGTTATTTTTAGGTTCCATTTTTATAACGTAAGAAGAACGTTCCGGGAACGTTTCCCTAACCTTAAGGGAAAGTTCTAGGAATGTTCTGGGAACCAAAAACTAACGTTCCCAGAACCTAAATTTGTTTGCTGGGAGAGATTACTAGAATGTTAATAGTGCGTTACACATTTGTTCATCTGTAATCCATTAATGACGGAACAGTATTCTAAAGTGTTACCAATATTTTTGAACTGTAAAATGAATAAATTAAAAACTAACTTGGACAATGACTTTCTTCTATAGAACTGCAGCCAAAACTATCTTTGTTGCATTCATTTCCTATTTCATTATCAAATTCAAATTCAAATTCAAATTTATTTATAAAGCACTGAATAAAACAACACAGTTGACCATAGTGCTGTACAAGCAGTAAAACAGAGAGCAGAGAAAAAACAAATAAAAGAAAAATGTATATCCATATATCTAAATAGGTAGTATCATTATCATTCCAATCAAGCCTGCTTTGAAACTATCTATATTGTAAAAAGCCCTATATTAATGAAGGTTATAAACAAGACAAAGAAAGGGAACAGGCTTTTCTCAGTGTTGTACTGTGTGTTATTGTGATTCTGAACTGGAGTCAGTAATCTCTCGTGACCCAGAGCAACAGCATCAGAAGTGTAATAATGCAGATGGACAGTAAACCCCACGGTGATTCGTGTGCTGAAGAGATAGACGACCACAGGGTGCTGAGGAAGGCTTTGTGCTTCTAATGCAATATTTAAATGGCATGTTTGTGAGACGCAGTGTTGCCGGCTCCCGCAAGCCATGTCTTTTCCCATATTCATTCATTCTGCTGCACGTGCCACATACGTGCACTCTTCCCTGCTGATGTGAAGCGGTGCATACTGAAAAACATCAGTCGGAATCAGTATTTTCAGTTCACAGAACTTTGCCAAGTGTGCCATTGTTTGACAAGAGACAACTAAGTCATTGGTTTATTTACCAATTGTGACTGTGATATTTGCAGTCATTGCTTTCTTTGTTTGTTTGACCAATGGTGTGAGTTTGGGGCGGGACTTGCTGTTTGTTCAACCAATGGCAGATGGAGGAAGTGTTCTGGGAATATGTTGAAAAGACAAGAGATGTCCGGCCTATGGGAAAAAATACATCTTTAAACTTCATTTAAATATTATTTAAAAAGTGTTAAAGATTTTGTAAGGATATTGCATAGTTGTGCTTGGAGTCAACTATAGCATTCTGCAAACTAAAGTCATCTTCAAGCGGAGCTCGTGAAGGCACATCAAAATCACATTTTAAACATAAATCAAAAGGAAATAAAAATGTATTTTATTTTTTCTAATAGGAAATTTTAAGGACCATTTAAGCTTTTTTGTATTGTGATATTCTTTGCATTGCATCATGTTGATTTCTCTGAGTTGATTTTGGGGGTGAAATGCAACTTTTGCAGGTTTTTGACAGGTTTCATGAGACACAATTGATACAAATACTTTAAAATCTCTTAAAATCACCCTAATAATCGCCATATTGTCACAGATTGGTGTAGGTTGAAGAAAGGCGAACAGGCAAAGATCTCTAATACAAACATTCACTACGGTAACTCACACAGGTACAGGGATGACGGGCAGAAGGGACACACACTTGGTTCAAAGTAACATTAACAAGAACGGACAAAGAACAAGGCAAAACACAGGGTTTAAAGCAACATCATGGAACTTTTCCTCTTTGGTCCCCCTACTGGTTGGAAACTAAATTGTCCATTACCGCTGTCGTAAATAGTTTAGCCTACCGTCGCACGCTCGCTGTTTATCAGCACCGGCTGAAAGTGAACGATGTCCACAGACAGATTTCATGAAAGTATGATGTATTGTGCCATCAGAAACGAAGAAAAACTAAATAATAACTATTGTAACGCTTGCCGTAAAGCAAGTTAAATTTGTAGTTTTCTTATGTCTCATTCGGACTACAGAAACGCGACCCGATCTGGCAAACTTGCATAGTGTGGTTATAGCCAGAGACTATTTATACAGAGACATGCCACTTCCTTACTCCTCAATACAACTATATAGGGAAAACCCGTAACGGCAAAGATGACGGTTGTATGCACATGCCCCGCCCCTCCTTCTGGAAGCCAATCGTCTGCTTTTTAACAGTACAGCCGGGAAACATTTAAGCCTATCGTCTGGTCCCACTGATGCATGCGCACAGTTGACGTTTGCGACAGCGGAGACGAGATCCCTTGCGCATGCGTAGTAAAGTATAACCTGTGGGGAAAAAGGCGTTTTAAACCTTATTTTGGGGCAAAGTCATCAAACTTTTTCAGCGATTTTTATCATATTTTTCTGCTGTTTCTATACATTACTTTTTTATGTCCCGGTGACCAGTGAATGTGCAGTTCTGACTCTCTCCCCATTCATTTAGATAGGAGCCTGGTCTTGTTAGTCCAAAATAGCTACCCGGAGGCGTTGCCAAGATGGCGGCCGAGTGGCATGACTTGCCTAAAAGGACTTTGTTATAGCAGATATAGGACCGCAAAGCCAATCCAGAAGTGCCTTTCACCCTGTCACGACTTGATGAACCACTGAGAAGATTTTGGAAACATTATTTTAAGGTAAAAAATTTTACATAGTGTTGCTTTAAATACATGAGGAAACAGATCAGGGAAGCGAGACACAGGACAAGACTCACGAGGTGACAGGCGAGACAGATGAACTAATAATGATAATGACGACAGGTAGACAAGTCCAATGAACACAAACTAAACGGAACACCATTGTGACACATACAGGCCTACAATAAAATAAATGCAATAATTTAAAATAGGCTATGTAATAAATGCTTAATCCTTTTAATTGAGCTGCCATTTACCCGATTTTTATTCTCTGCTCACATCATTGCACATTAATTCTCCACATTAATGAATGCATTGGTAAAGTAAAGTTAAAGTTGATGTTAATGTTGTCCTGCACAGCATTAGCCTCTTGGCCCGTGAGTGTGTAAAGCGCAGAGATGGGACTTTAGCGTGTTTTATTAGTATTTAGGTTACCCATAAACAGCAGACTGTTCGCTGAACTCGCAGGTAACGTGTCTGCAAACCTTTTGGCCTTGGTGAGAAACGATCGGCCCGTCACGGTCTCATGTCTCTTAAAAACAGCTCTCCGTAATCCTGTTGTCCATGTTCAACTATATAAAACACGTCTATAAATCTCAGCCTCACCCTTCAGCACACATTCTGAAACTGTCCTCCAGAAATAGAAACCCGTCTCTTTATTTTACCTTTCTAAGTTTAGAGGATGCCTCTGTTTAGATTGTGGTGATGTTATGATGAAGAGCACCGTTTATAGCGCGTCTCTTATGTGGGCTGGTGATGGTAAGTCAGTGACGGCAGACGTTTGGGATCTCTGGCCTTCATGGTGCCACTTTCACGGGTGGAACTCAGCAGTGGTTTGATGGGAAGCATCGGTGGTCGCGACTGATTGGTTCCGCAGGACTTAACAGCTTCCAGGCTCGGCTCCAAAAACACAGTGAGCTGCCTATAGGCAACATTTAAAGACATCATATGGCAGTTCCAAATGGTATAGGCATCTTAATGATGCATGCCTTTCTGTTGACCAAATACTAAGGTCTGCTGCATGTCAGTCACATAATGCATTGGGATAAGCTTATGAAAAAAAAAAATATATATATATATATCGCATATATATAGGCTATATATACAGGTGAAACTCAAAAAATTGGAATATCATGCAAAAGTTTATGTATTTCAGTAATTCAAATTAAAAGGTGAAAATAATATATTTTGTATACCTATATAACTATATATGCCTACATATGCATGATTATACTTTTCAGAGTTCTGACATTTTTTATTGATTCCATGTAATATTAAAATTTTCTGAGATTTAGAATTTGGGGGTTTTCATAAGTTGTAAGCCATAATCATCTAAATTATAACTTTTGCAGGATATAATTTTTTTTCGAGTTTCACTTGTATATAATTTTAATTTAAAATAATTATTTTATTTAGTTATGTTCTCATTCATTGTCTGGAACAATGATAGCAATTAATCTTCAACATTTAATATTCTTCATAATTCATATAATTAATATAAATGTATAGAAATATGCACATTTGTTGAAGTTTTCAAAAAGACTAAAAGTAAGCCAGTTGCCCATTTTCAAATATAATATAATATAATATAATATAATATAAAATAGTGTGTGTGTGTGTGTGTGTGTGTGTGTGTGTGTGTGTGTGTGTGTGTGTGTGTGTGTGTGTGTGTGTGTGTGTGTGTGTGTGTGTGTGTGTGTGTGTGTGTGTGTGTTTCGTTTTCATGGACTTTTAGTTTGCATTCGTCAGTCGCCTGTTTCCTATGTTTCCATTGTTCCCAGTTTCCTGTCAATCGTTAGTTGTCATGGACACCCATTGATAATTACAGTATCAAGAAAAGCAATGCGGCTCACTAGGTTTTGGAACAGAGCCCTAGTGTCTAATTTAGATGTTTTAAAAATAACGCAGTACAGTACTATATTTGTGTGGCGGCAAATGTCTTACTACTTATATGCTGGCAAGTTAATTGTTATCATTGTTCCGGACAATGAAAGCCAATAAGTTCCCATGAGCTGTTCTCATGCTGCGTTCGCACTTTCCTTTGAGATCGCTGACAGTGCGGCACAACGTCCTTCTGTTTTACACGCTTTCTGCTGCTCTAAATGAAAGGTTATTTCATTTAATAATACACGGAGGAGCCACGTTTGCCCCTGTGAATTATAGACGTGCACGTCCGCGGTGACTCAGAGCTCCAGCGTGTGGAGGTGTGTGTGTGTGTGTGTGTGTTATCGCTTCACCGTGCAGACTAGACGTGAAAGAAGCATGTTAACAGTGTTCAGTGTGCTGATAATATCAATAATCAGGTATGATGAAGATGTACATCAGAAACTTGGAAGAGCTGGACTCATAGGCTAGTTTTTAATTAAATATGTGACATGGTCACTAAATTGTCGGTGTTGGTGTTTGGAACAACTTTTTTTTTTTTTCACAGAAAAAAATAAAAAGCATACAGGTTTGGAATGACATTAATGACGAGAAAATAGAAATCATTTTCATTTTTGGGCGAACTTTTCCTTTAAAATGTAGCTACCCAAAGATGATAAGGATCATCTGCAGACTGTTACAGGAAGGGCCACTAGTGGACATCGTCAAAACTGCAAGTGAATATTTGTTTTATTAAAAACAAACAAGCAAACAAATATGTTTGCAATTAGTTCATTTTTAACATTATAAAACAAATAGTTCCCGCTGATTCAAAGCTGCTGTAAAATGCTCATTAACACACATGTGACTTTTATGTGACTATAAATTTTATATTAATACACCAAATTGCTACTGTATGACACACATTCGAGTACAGCAGTACTGTAGCACCTTCTGCATGTGTCCTCCAGAGCCAGGTGTGTTTCTCAGCTTTCATCATTATAGGGTGAGGATTATGGGTCACCCTGGAGGTCCGACTGCCAAAGAACAAAGACACTGAACACTTAACAAATACACACTTTCTGTGAACTGTTATTACCCAGAAAAAGACGATTAAGCATTATAGTCTGGCACAGTCCGAACTCCTTTGAATCTCACACATTCTGATAGAGGTCTGCTGTCTTTCTTTTTGGGCTACTCAGAACATGAAAGTTTTTGCTGATTCAGGAGTGTAGGCCTATTTATTAGTAAAACTCCTTTAATGTAGAATATAAGGTGTTATATATAGGTGAATATAAGGAGGTCGTAGAGCAGTCAGAGAAAGGGAAGTGCTTCAGTTTGGCGGATTTGAGTTAGTCAAGTTGAATTATCTTTATTGACTTAAAACTGCAGTACAGCTTCCCATCATTTGACCATTACTAACCCTAACTCTAACTCCTGAAGATAGACAGCGCCCTCTGCTGGAGAAACATACAAACAACATTTAGCTAGATTATGAGGTTCTATCTATTTATCTATCTATCTATCTATCTATCTGTCTGTCTGTCTGTCTGTCTGTCTGTCTGTCTGTCTGTCTGTCTGTCTGTCTGTCTGTCTGTCTGTCTGTCTGTCTGTCTGTCTGTCTGTCTGTCTGTCTGCCTGTCTGTCTGTCTGTCTGTCTGTCTGTCTGTCTGTCTGTCTGTCTGTCTGTCTGTCTGTCTGTCTGTCTGTCTGTCTGTCTGTCTGTCTGTCTGTCTGTCTGTCTGTCTGAACACAAAAAAGGTTACAAAATATCCATATGACATTCAGACTTTACTCGCTAATTTTAACATGCAATATGATGAGATCATGTAACAAGTATTTGAAACATGTATCATTGCATGTTGCATGCTGTTTCTGGAATCTTAAAAAAGCTTACAGTATTACATGCATGAAAACATCCAGTCTTGGTGGGAGTTAGCAATTGCATAAATATCATCAAATATTGCCTCAATGTCCATACGCAGTTATGAGTTATGTTTATTCAGACATTACAGCATGGACATATCATGTTGTCTGTTATTATCAGAGACATTTAGGCTATCTAAAGAGACATTTCTCATAATTGTCCATGATGTCATCAAAATACTGCAAGATCACTGAAGAACAGTCAAAACAAAAGAACTTCAAAAACCTCAATAGTTTCAATCTTACAGATCAGTGTTTTAGTTTAAATTGTCACTTGCTTGTTTTCAGAATCTAAATGCTTCTTGTAATTCAGTCAGTATTTGTTCCCAGTAAGATAACATTGTTGAACAACTCTTTTTAACCACAAGTGCAAAAGCAAAAAAAGATCAAAAGCAAAGAAATATTGCACAATATATTCTGAAATGAGTTGCAGCACATTTCAATCCCCCTATGATACTATTGACGTGCAAAACATTTCACAAATCTCATACTCAGTGTCTGTAGAAGTTTCTCAAGGCTAATGTCACATGGACGTTTCTTCATTTCCTGTGTCTCAGACACCAGAAGACCTTTTATTAAAGATCTCTGCATTCTCACGCTAGGGTCCCGACTCAACCCTGATCCCGAAAATAACTAGGCCTATATTGCAAAAATGCAACTGTGGCTTTAGTGCTCAACTATTTCATGTTTTTCAAAATATCTTTCAAACAGATACAAAGTATCTTTGACCCAAATCAACTTATTCCCTCTCTGAGTTATTATTTTTTACAACAAAGTGGGAGACCATCATTATTATAACACAATGTAAATGGTGCAACTGACTGGGTCATTTGACCAATCACCGCAGATTATCGTCACGCAAAAGAGGTGTTTGGAAAAATGAATCGCTGAACAAATCATTTTGGAGTCGTTGAGCAAATCAGGTAAAAATAAATGCATATTATAAGACAATTACAGTGTTTTTTGTCCTTGCATGCATGTGAAACTGTTTTTGGGAACTCCCAAAACAAAAATAGGTATGTTTCAAATGCCATGATAGGGGCTCTTTAAAATAAATTTTTATTAAAATACATCGCCAATGTATTGATCTCTGAGGAAGGAATAGATGATGATGTGAATCTCGCTTATTTGGACTTGATTTTAACCCATGGACTATATCCGTTTCAGATATCACAATTAGCAATGCAAACTTTTCTGATCAAATGCCTGTATTTTTTCTGTTCCACTCTGGTCAAACTCTAAAAAATCTGCGTTGGTATATCTCGTACTTTTACAATTACAACGCGCTCCAGTGAGGAGTTCACGGTAGCATTTCATGAGGTGTGTAATTCTTCTGAAACGGAATCCACTTTACATAACTTGGATGCAGACGAACATCTCAGTTATTTTAACTCAACTTGTGCTTCTATCTTGAACAGCATTGCTCCTTTAAAGCTTAAATTTCGTAAATCAGTACCAATTCCTTGGCTTAATGAATCAGTGCGCTCTCTCAGACAGGCCTGCCGACAGGCCGAGCGCAAGTGGAAAAAGGACAATTTACAGGTCTCTTATGAAATTATGATAGATTCACTTTTTTCGTTTCAGAGGGCAGCCAAGGCTGCTAAGTGTAAATATCTTTCTGATCTGATCAAGAAAAATAGGCATAACTCGCGTGTCCTCTTTTCCACCATTGACTACTAAATCCACCTGTTAATCTTTTCCCTGAGCCTTCAGTCTCCCTTTGTGAAAGTTTTGGAAACTTTTTCACAAACAAGGTGTTGGCTATTAGATCTCAAATGGCTCAGACTGGATATATGCTGTCAGAGATTCCTTTATACTCCTCCACTTCTGTGTTTGAGCCACTCAACTTGCACTCGTGTAAGGAAATTGTGGACTGCCTTAAGCCCACTTCATGTCCACATGATATTGTTCCTTCTCATTTCATCAAACACACTATGGATGCAATTGGTCCAGGTCTATTATCTGTCATTAATAAATGCTTATATATGGGCACTGTTCCAGTCTGCCTTAAACATGCTGCGATAACACCATATATCAAAAAACCTAATCTTGATCCTTCATCTCTTTCCAGTTTTCGACCTATTTCAAATCTTCCTTTTATATCAAAGATCATGGATAAAGTTGTATTGACTCAATTACAATCTTTCATGTTAAATAATTCTATCAAAGAAGTTTTTCAATCAGGTTTTAAAGCTTTACATAGCACTGAATCTGCTATTTTAAGAGTTTTCAATGATATTTATCTCACCACTGACTCAGGAAAACAAATGGCTTTGGTCCTGTTAGATCTAAGTGCTGCTTTTGATTTAGTCGATCACAACATCCCTCTGTCACGCTTGGAGTCTTGTGTAGGACTTCGTGGTTCTGTTTTACAATGGTTTCACTCTTACCTGTCAAATAGATGTTTTACTGTTCATCTGGGACAATATTCATCCACTAACAAACACCTTGACTGTGGTGTTCCTCAGGGATCAATCCTTGGGCCTATGTTGTTTTCTTGTTTCCCGTGGCCGCTATTTTTACAAAACATGGTGTTTCTTTTCATCTATATGCCGACGACACACAGCTCTACCTGCCCTTGCAACGTAACAAATATACTCTTCAGCCGCTGTTTGACTGTCTAAACGAACTGAAGTTATGGCTTTCAAGTAATTTTTTTAACTTAAATGAAAATAAATCTGAGTTTTATTATTTTCGGCCCCAAAGAAAACTGTGTTTTCCTTTGGCTGGGCTTCCTTTTTGACTCCAGTTTAAAGTTTGATCAACAGATCTCAGCTGTTGTCAAATCATGCTTTTACCAACTTCGCCTTCTCAGTAAAGTAAAGCCTGTCTTATCCAGGAGAAATTTGGAAACAGCTATTCATGCGTTCATTACATCGAGGCTTGATTACTGTAATTCTCTGTATTATGGTATTTCTCAGGCTTCCATCTCTCGTCTACAGCTGGTTCAAAATGCAGCCGCTAGACTACTTGAAGGGAAGAGAAAGTTTGACCACATAACACCTATCTTAATGTCTTTGCACTGGCTTCCAGTAAAGTATAGGATTGAGTTTAAAATTTCATTATTTGTCTATAAACTCTGAATAATTTGGCTCCACAATATTTAACGGATCTTCTGACTCTAGAAACCTGAGATCCTCTGACCCTGGCCATCTTACAATCCCTAAAGTTAAACTTAAAAAACGTGGTGAGCGTGCGTTTGCGGCTGCTGGGCCGAAGCTGTGGAATAGCCTTCCTCCTTTGATTAGGCTCCATCTATTTGTACTTTTAAATCTCAACTCAAGACTCATCTATTCACCCTGACTTTTAACACTCTGTAGTCTGTTTTCCTGTTTTTCTTGTTATTATTATTGAGTGCCTTCTGGTCTCGTTAGGTTTTTTTAAGTATGTATAGTAGTTTTATATTTGTGTTTCTTTGATTCCTTGTAAAGCACTTTGGTCAACTTCGGTTGTGTTTTAAATGTGCTCTATAAATAAATAAATTGATTGATTGATTGATTGATATTTCTTTTGCATGTTTGTTTGATTTTAACCAGATTTGTTTGATTTGTAAGATTTATACACTTTAAAAAGTCTGCAAAAAAAAGGGCTTGATGTACTTTTTAAATATGAAGGAATTATCTTCTTTAAAAAAGAAAAGAAAAAGGTGTTTGACCTGTATTTTGAATCATGCATTGCATTGTGTTGTGTTTAAGGTTAACATAAATTGCCTTAAAATTTTAGGATAATGTCCTGGCAGAAAATTACCACTACATTTTGCATTTTTATTTTTTACAGTGTAGTTTGTGTTAATATTTTAAATTATATTTTCTGTTTTCATTTAGTCATTTTGTTCTGTTTTTTGCTTACACTGCTTACACACTTTTTCAAAACTTTGCCTCTTTTTTTCAAAACTTTACTTGCACACACAAAATGCCTCACATCTCTTGCAAAATGAAGCACTGCATTTAAAATATCACAAACACAACTCAAAAGCAAACATTTGTCTTACGTTGCAAACACCTTTGCCATAATATTATATTTTGGATATATCATATACACACAGTTATTCAAAACCTAAAGCTCTTCTTTCATGAGCTTATGTACATTTATGTACAAGATTGGATGTAATTGGCAGAGAGATTCACGGTAAACATGAAAGCAAGATTGAAACCAATCTATTTATTTTTTTACTGTAAGCGTTTGTGGTTGTGAATTACACAGTCCGAAAAACCTAAAACATGACCTTTGGCCTATTTATAGGAGTATTCTGGTTGGTGTTTAGTAAAGCAAGGAGTGTTTGCTCATGTGAGGAGTGTGTGTGTGTGTGTGTGTGTGTGTGTGTGTGGGTGTGGGTGTGTGAGTCTCTGGTGAATTACTGTGCCAATTTGTGTTTGAAAAAGGCATCAAAATACTTCCTGTTAGATTTTTGTGCTATAGAGAATTTTGTTTTATGAAATTGAAAACTGAGTCGAAGGCAAATAATTGGTGTATGGTTTTGCAGATTTGGTGTGTGGTTATGGTGTTTGTCAGGTTTCAGGAATTGTGTGACAAGTAAGGATTTTGTGTGTAAGCAGTTGAAAAAAAAACTGTATTATTTTTAATGTCTACATGGTTTTGAAGTTATACTTTATTTCATTATAGATATATTTTAACTAAATAAAAATGAGAAATTATGTCTTGACAGTTAGATGAAGTTAAATGTTTTTATATATTTATTTTTGTTTATTTTATTTCAAATAATAAAAGTTTTTTTTATGTTTTAGCAAAAATAACCCTGCCTCAAAGTCGTTTACAGTGTCCTGTAATGTAAGGTTAGGATTGTTTTGTCATTCCTTTGACATAAATCGCAATGCAAGACCTTTTAGTCTTTGAATTCAATGCAATAATCAAGTCACAAGAATAAACATGGCATGCATTTAAGACTTGTGCTCAATAAAATATGCTATGTTTTTCCTCTGACCACTGCAGCTTGTGTCCATTTATTTTCTGTGCTTGAAATCACAGTGAAACTATTTTAGCACATGAAAAGCTCAAGCAGCCACAACAGAAACAGACAATTGCAGGATACAGAGAACCCTCGGGAATGTTAAAGTCGAGGTCCACAGATCTGCTGGCTGTAGGTTGAACACGAGATCGGCTATTTTTGCCTGCAAGATCAAATTTTCATGCAAAGTATGACATTTAAAAACACACTGATTAAAAATAAATGTTTCAGAATAAAATTACCATTGAGTGAATCATACAATATTAAGGTTATTTCATTCCAATAGACAAAAAGTAAGTAAAAACTTACATTACAGTCATGTGTTAGAAAATGTGTTTAATGTTGTAACACTGGAAAAAATTTAATGTTAATTGATTAATAAATTACATTATTTTTGAAAGCATCACTTTATAGTATTTTAGGCATGCTTAAAACTTTTCTCGGTAGCTTTGCTGGTCGGTTTCTTCAAGTGTCTTCGAAACATTGCGGTTCTTCTGAGTCTCTATCAGTTTTTCTGTTTCTTTGTGTGTGTGTGCGCGCTTGTTTATGTGATTTATGAGGACACAAATTTGTATAATGGGGACATTTCATGAGTCCTCGTAATTCAAATAGCTTAAAAAACAATGTTTTATTAAAAATTAAAAAATGCAGAATGTTTCATGTGATGGGCAGGTTTAGGGATAGGGGCAGTGATAGAATATACAGTTTGTACAGTATAAAACCCATTACGCCTATGGAGAGTTCTCATTGGACCAACATGTGTGTGTGTGTGTGTGTGTGTTTGTGTGTGTGTGTGAAAATAAGAAAGAAAATTAAGCTTGTTTTTTTTTTCTGGCATGAAATATGACCTGTACTTGTTTTAGTAAGAATTACTTTTTGTTTGTGACCTTCTGCATCTTTCCTCTTCAGGTTTCTGTTCCCTGATCAGTATGTGCAGATATTAACTCTATTGTTTATTCATTCAGTTGTGTTTTACATCTATCTTCATTCTTCAGGCAACACACAAATCACATTAGGGAAGATGTGACTGGTTTTGTCTGGACACGAGAATATCATGTTTCAGGAATATAGTAAGTAAAGCACAGATGTTTATTTTAAATTCACAAAGATATATGTACTGTAAGAGATAATATACAGTCAGCTTATAATACCAGATTTACTTTAACATGCTATTTGGGTGTATAAACAAATGGGTAGCCAATTGTATCTAATTATAATAAAAATGTGGCCAAACGATTTAGGTAAATGTATGATTTAAACATTAGATCTTTTGTACACCAGTGAGTCATTCAAACTTCTCCTTCCTCATGATTATAGTTATCGGAGCTGTTTACTTGGTTCCACTTGTAGACAGTTGGGTCATCATAATCATAAGAGGATTATGAAACTACCTGTTGGCCTCATTTGGCTATTTTGGTGACTGTTTGTTTATTTGGTTTCATTTAAAAACACTTATGTCTGATGTCACATGTCTTAGATTCAATAACAGTAATTTAGACACAAAATGCACTTTCCTGGCTGTGTGCCGAGCTGCATTGCAGATTTTTGGATCTAAGTCTCCTTCAGCTGAGAATGAAGGACAACCAGTTTATGTGCAGTGAAACTGCTGTGATGTACGAACAGGAGATTCGAGGGAGGAAACCACACAGATTCTTGGAAAGCAGCACAAATAATGTTGTTTGACTAACAGTAGATTAGGAGTGAACAATAAACCACAAGATTGTTGAATTAACTGAATCATCCTGTCACAGCAAGCAGGGTTGCCAGGTCTGCTTGACAATAATAACTATTTCCAAAAACAAAACAAAAAACATGTTTTTCTCATTATACATAGACCTACTTAAAGTTTTCTTGCCCTAAGGTATCAGTATAATAAAAATAAAAAAAATAATAATTAACGAGTCTGATCATAATTATAGCCAGGTAATAGCCTATCTACAAAGTAGCCTTATAAGCATGCTACCTAAATTAATTTAAACGGATATATTTTAGGGGTTGCTTGAGTAATATAGCCTAATAGAAAAGTATACATTACATGCTTGAAAACTTATTGCATTAAACATAACTTGTAACTGTAGGCCTACTCTTTTCCATACAATTAGAAATGGGAAATTAAATGACAAAATAGCACCTTAAAACCAACCATCTGAAAGCTTTGTATGAGCAAAATGTTTATTTCTTGAAAGTTTCTCCCTCTGTCCACATGCATTCAAATATGCAAGGAAGCACAACTATCACTGTCTAGCCAGTTAACAATGCCATTCATTTAAAACAACGGCTAAGGCTGTAATACAGGCATAAATGTCTGTTTATTAATAAAGATATCACATGACTTCAGAAGTCATTGGCCACGTCGTGCTCTAGATGGTTGACTACTATGATTGATGTGTGTCATTAGTCTTTAGTCACAAAAAGGCGTCGTGTTGGGTACAGGTGTTGTGCGGAATTTCGACTACCTCCCAAATTATTAGCCCCTTGTAGAAGTCAGTACCGGATTGCCTAATCCTGACCTAACCCCACCCCCACAACGAATCCTAAACCTACCAATACTAGGGGGGTAATAATTTTGCGGGGGTCGAAATTCAGCTCAACACCTGTAGCCTACACCATGTCAACGAAACGAATGAATGAAAATTAGCTTATCAATGCATCTAAATTCACACCTGTCTTTGTAGAACTTTGTAACGAGACAAAAAAGATGCTGCAGCCAATGAGCTGCAGGACAGTTTTAAAAAAATATATGTTTTATCAGACAATAACAAGGCTACTCAAGATTTTGCTTTAGTATAATTTTCGGGACAATTAGGGCCAATTGTATTAAACAAGGGGCTATCAAAACAGCGTACCCCTTTATAAACTGTATTTTTATTAAACAAGGGGCTATCAAAACAGCATACCCCTGTAGAAACTGTATTTTTTTTTTTATTAAACCAGGGGCTATCAAAACCCTTCACAAACACTGGTATGCTGTTTTGACAAAGTAGGCTAAATTGACAGACCCGGGTGCGATATTTTTTTTCACAGGATGGTAGGGGAAGACTCATTAATATTCATTAGGGAACTCATGCCTGATTGGTCTGATGACCTACCCCCTAACCCCGCCCCTAAACCTACCCGTCACTGGGGGTCTGATGACCTACCCCCTAACCCCGCCCCTAAACCTACCAGTCACTGGGGTTAAGACCAATCAGGGATGAGTTCCCTAATGAATATTCATGAGTCTTCCCCTACCATCCTGTGAAAAAAAATATCGCGACCCGGGTCCGCTATAAAACTCAACTTCCGGTATGCGAGTATTCTGACAAAGTATGCTATATTGACAGAACACCGGCATTCGGGACAACAGTTTAGATTTCGGGACTGGCCCGAATTATTCGGGACGTCTGGTCACCCATAGGCTATGTGAGGTTATGTGAAGAAACACCAAAATTCAATCTGATCATCATATGAAGCGATCGTCTCTTTAGAAAATTGCTAAATTCATAGTTTTACAATCTCTTTATAAACTTTTTAAAAGCGTCAAAGTGGTAGAGCTGTGAATGGAGGGACAGAAAGCCCTCAGATTTAATTTAAAAGATCTTCATTTGTGTTCCGAAGAAGATGAACAAAAGTCTTACAGGCTTGGAACGACATGAAGGTGAGTAGATAATGACTGTCCCTTTAAGGATTCCCGAATTCGCCGTATCTTGGCAACCCAACGGACCCTCCTCTCCACTGGATGCCGCTGCAGGCCAAGGAAGAGACCCCTCCCATTGACTTTTCGAAACCTGCCTAAAGGGAGTGTTTTAGGGCTGTACGTATATTTGTTCTGCATCACGCACTGCAGACATGGGAAAAGGAATCGGTGTGTGTGAGAAATGATCAGTTGAATCGCTAAAGGACATTGAATAAGTTCTTTAAGGAGCGCTGAAATGACCGCGTGACGCTATACCACGAACACAGAAACGTCATTCGTAGTTAAAATACTTTTCTTGTCATCCGTGATCGGGACAGGACAGCATGTTGAGATGTTATCAGAAGAGCAAACCAGCAACATGAAGAAAACGTGACTGGAGCCTTTGGACTGTATCGTTGAGGAGTGTTTTGGAGTTGTCATTGAGTGTCCTTTTTCACACAGTGTCTCTGAGGTGATGGTGATGAGGATGATGATGTTGGAGGACGAACATCATTTCTACCTTTTAGTGTAATGCTTTGAGGGAATCTTCCTACACACATCTATTTATCTGAGGGTATACCCGCATGTTTCCTAGTTTATATGCTGGCACAGCCCACACACACACACATATACAGACACACGTCTGTATTTCCTGGTTTTCTCTTCACCTGGAGAGGGTGTTTTTTTAAGTGCTTTATCCAAGAGTCTATGAAGTAGGAAACCAAAGAGCCTTTAATATTTAAGTCAATCCGAAGACAGAAAATGATTCAAGAACTATCTAGTAAGTTAAAAAGGAACTTCACTATAACTTATAGCTAGTTAAAGCATCGACAGACCTGGTCAGATAATATCGTGTTATTCGTGTATCTGGAGGAGCTTGATTCCTCTCATCTTCTGAAACGCACAACTATTATGGAGATGAAGATGTACGTCGTTGTCTTGGGGCTCCTGGTGGGCAGTTTGATGCCCATCGGAGGGGCCGCCAGCTCTCCAGACACGGGCACCGGTCACGGGAAGTCCCAGACGGGGGATCACGGGCTCCCGAATCACGGAGGCGAGGGAAATCACTCCACTTACATCAAGAAGCCCTTCCCGGTTCTGTCTTTTGATTATGATCACGTTCGACTGCCCTTTGAGATTTCATTATGGGTGCTGCTGGCTTCCTTGATGAAATTGGGTGAGTATGTTTATGTTTTTATATTCAGTGTCATAATATTTGTGCGTGTGTCTGTTTTATATATATTATATACATATATATGCTTAGGACTTATGACCTGTGTGGTGACCTGCTATAGGCTTATGTGGTGGTGACCTCATCAGCCCGGAGATACCCCTTAAAGGGATAGTTCACCCAAAAATGAAAATTCGATTATTAATTACTGACACTTAATTTCATTCCAAACCCGTAAGACTTTCGTTCATCTTCGTAAGACAAATAAAGATCTTTTTGATGTAATCTGAGAGCTTTCTGTCCCTCCATTGACAGTCTACGCAACTACCACTTTCAAGCCCCAGAAAGGTAGTAAAGACATCATTAAAGTAATCCATGTGACTTTATGAGTGCTTTGTTTGCACTTTTTTTTTAACCACTTATTTACAAAATATTAATCTCCCAACAAGCATTCAAGACTTTCACGACGCATGTGTGTTGTGTTGACGCTAGAGCAGATGTTGTTACTTGAACATAGTCTAAGATTAATGTTTTGTAAATAAAGTGGTAAATTATAATTTTTTGTTGTGTAAAACATTTCATAGGATTAAACCACTGGAGTCTAGGGATGTGATGGTGATGAAATGTATTACCGGTTAATCGACGTGTGCCCACGCCTGTAATACCTGTATCACCAGTGTTGGGGATGTTGGAGTTTTTTCAATCTTTTCCACCTCGCTTTTAAATGGCTTGCTGTGTGTGACCACTGGCTTTGAATTTGTGTTTTAAATGACCCTCTGCCCATAGGGAGTTTCTGCTCTGTTCTCACTCTTCTCCGTTTACCAGTGTAAATATTCCTTTTCCACACTGTGACCAAGTTGCTCAAATCTCTTCTCTACCCGCATCCCACTTTGTGTGCACAGTCATCAGAACAGTGTTTCTCTCTTGCTGCCAGCATAAAGTCTGGTCCAGATTGCAATTTATCCTGACAAAAACTGTCCGCTTGGACAGGAAGACTGGCATGTAAAGTGACCAGTGGTACTGTGTGTGTTCCTGGGCAGTTTTGCAGCATCAGTTTTTGTCTGTATATTTATAATGCATGCATCAGACTGCTGATGGCAGACTAGAACAGTGCTGACCTGAGATTCTCACATGCTTACCGTTAGATGATACCAAAGGAAGCTTGTTTCCACCACAGAATAAAAAAAAAAAAGGTAAAAGTGACTTTTTTATCTCATAATTGACTTTTTTCATCAGAATTGTGTGATAGAAACTCGCAATTGCACGTTTTAATGTCAGAAATGTGATATATAACTATTAAAATTGCATTTAAGATAAAAAGTCACTATTACTTGTTTATTTTTGGTCTCTGACCCATGTGTACGTACTGCACTGGTTCTGCTTCATTAGCGGTGGGTTTATAGGCTATATGGTTTATTAAATAATGTGAGTGAGTTATTATGGGTGGGGAAACGAGTTGTGCATAAGGTGCCGATTGTTGTCTAAAGTTTGAGTGTAAATGGAGAATGGTGTTTTGTGGAAATACAGCAGTCGTATGATGCGCGAGGAGAGGAACATGCTGGCAAAGAGGGAAGATGAGGTCAAATATGAGCAAACACTGAGTTTCAGGCATCTTCCTGTTTCAGAAGAGCGTGTGTGTGAGCGAGAGGTTATGTGCCATGACAGTTTCAGCTTCCTGACATAGGCCTACACTCTCCTCGCAGGAGTCTAAAGCGGTCTGCTCTTCAGCCTCATTTAGTTAAGGCTGCATAACGATTAATCGCGACTAATCGTTTGCAGAATAAAAGTTTTTGTTTACATCATATATGTGTGTGTACTGTGTCTAATAATTATGTATACATAAATACACAAACATGCATATATCATTTTAAGAAAAAAATCTATTTATATATTAAGTATTTATAGTTATATATAATATAAATTATATTTAAATATAAAAATGTATATAAACATGTAAATATTTTTTAAATATATACATGCATGTGTGTGTATTTATAAATACATAATTATTTTACTCAGTACACACACATATATTTTTCAACAAAAACTTTTATTCTGCAAACGATTAATCGCGATTAATCGTTATGCAGCCCTACATTTAGTGACATCTTAATTCTGGTTCCCAGCAGGAGTGTATTTTCAATTGTGAAGCATCTTGAGCTCCACGATTCTGGCTAAATTTAGTATCAACATTTTTTTTAGAGATCACGATTTTCCCATGATTCCGAACAGACAAAGAGGTTCTGTCAAAATTTTAAATGCTTTAGCCTAGTCAATTTAAAAATGTTTCATTAATTTAAATGAATAATATTTTTAAAAAATCGGTTTGGGTGTTTGATTCAATTACTCACTCATAAATACTTGTTTCATTGCTGGATGAGTCAACCAAGCACATGTCAATCATAAATTAATCTCAAGTATAGCATGAGTTCTCAAGTCATAGGTTTATGTGAGGAAGAGACACAAATTTATATAATGATTCACTCATAAGATTTTTAGTGGCTACATTTTCACTGAATGTTAGAGCAAATGTAACTTTTAGTTATTTATTTTAAGATTTATTTTCTCTCAGATCTTTTCTGTATAACAGTTCACAGAGAACACATCTGTCAATCATAATTAGTCAGAAGATTCAAGCATGTTTATTTTTCAGAAGTCATGCTATAGGTTTATGTGAGGAAGATAAACTGAAGTTATTATTTACTGATACGGTTTAGCAACTTAAGGTGAATTTTTCTCTGGCTGTTAGAGTAAATTGGACTTTATTTATTTAGAAGAATCCTTTCCCAGATATTTTCTGTTCATAGTGAGCACATCTGTCAATCATAAATTAGTCCAGAAGACTCATGCACTACATTAAATAGTATAATGTTAGTCTTATAAAGTCAATGAAACTCACATATACAGGTGAAATATCGTCCAAAAGTTTGTGTATTTCAGTCATTCAAATGAAAAGGTGAAACTAATATATTTAGTATACATACATATGCATGATTATACTTTTCAGAGGGCTGACATTTCAGTATTTAAAATCCTTTTTTTTTTTTTTATTGATTTCATGTAATCAAATTTTCTTAGATTTTGAATTCGGGGTTTTCATAAGCTGTAAGCCGTAATCATCAAAATGATAACTTTTGCACGATATTCTAGTTTTTCGAGTTTCACCTGTATGTGAAGAACAGAAATATAAGTAATTTAAAGGTCCCGTTCTTCATGTTTTTTTGAAGCTTTGATTGTGTTTACAGTGTGCAATATAACATGTTCATGTTTCACGTGTAAAATAACACAGTATTTTTCACACAATTTACTTATCTGTATACCGCTGTTTTCACTGTCCAAAAAACAAGCCGATGACTTCCTTGTTCTATGAAATCCCTCCTTCAGAAGTACGTAAGGAGTTCTGATTGTGCCAGCGGTTCCTGTGTTGTGATTGGACAGCAGCTTATCACACGTTACACGGAAAGGTCACGCCTCTTACCATACATTTGAGATGCATGCGCTGATTGTTATTGTAAAAATGTGAATTGACTCCGGCATGAAAATAACAGCGTCTTGACGACATGTCGACAAACACACTCTACAAACGAAACTCTCAGTGGGAGCGCAACAAGACCACGTCCCCTTTTTTGTGTATTCCTGTGAGTGGAGATTAGTCAAAAAACTGTTCTAGTTACGTCATTAAAAAAGGAAGTAGAGGGATGTAGTCCAAACCGGACGTTCGCTGTAGGCTTTGAAAGGGGACTTCTGTTAAATAAAATATCGCGCTAGGCATTGAACTTTGAGCTTTATAATTTTACAGGTATTATTTATGCTCTAACAGCAACATTACACACTAACTAAAGTTTAAAAAATGGAACCGCGAAGAACGGGACCTTTAATATTTGTACTTGTCATGGCTACATTTTTATTGGGTGTTAGAGCAAATTTATTTATGTATTTTTTGAGACTTAATTGGCCTGAACCCTTTGATCCTTCTGTTGACTTCCTCGGTCAGTCAGGCTGTATTTGGTCTTGCTCCTCTCCTCTGCTTGTCGGCTGTAGCTTTTGTCATTTCTAGTGTTTACATCACAGTCCATCTGTCCAAATGCACTGGCGCCTGTGCAAGGGTTAACGTTAATGTTTCAGAGTCTATTGCTTCATTATTAATAAATGCTCATCATGGAGAGTGAGTGCCAGGTCTCACAAGACGGCTAGTAGTGGTGAATACAATATGGACTGATTTATAGCTCACGCCAGGGCTAATTGGCATGGCTGAAACTGACAGCAAACCGATATAAAGGTGGGGTTTAGATGAATTAAAATGAGCTGCTGTTCCTCAGGGTTTGAATGCATTAATTGCTTTGGTGTTGTGTTGATGTTTAGCCAAGAAGGAATTCAAGTTGCAGTCTTTCAGGAGTCCATGTTGTTAAATGACTGGAAAACCAGACATTTCTGCAGATTTTTGTTGAAATTTGGTTAAAATTGTTTACAGACTTTTGTGGTTATCTGATAGTTTGTTCATTGTTACATCTGTTTTCTCATTTGCATTCTTTCATCGATTCTTACATGATACCTCTGAAGTGTTGTCTGTGAACTGTGACCTCAGGCTGTGAAACTGGTGTAGTGTCTGCTTAGATTAGTCTTTTCACCAGACCACTGTCACCCGCTGGTAGCTCTCGTTAGTTTGATCAACTGGTTTGGGCTCAGACAGGATAGAGAACCAGCCTGACCAGTGGGATCACAATAGAGCCGCTGTTTAGATTAAAATTAACCTTAAGTTAATTTGAATGTGTGAAGTTGAACGCCGCCACCTACACCCTGGTGTGTGTGGACCAAACAAGTGAACCGAGACCACTTCCAAGTTATGTCGTAAAATAAACGTCATAAAAGCTATTTTTTCTGTTTTGTAGGGCTGCTCGATTATGGAAAAAAAATTTGGTCAGTATTGAAATCACGATTATGTAACACGATTGTTTCACATGACTTTGGGAACGCGTTGCATTTATTAAAAAGACACCTTTCAACAGTTCTTATAAAAAAATCTAAATTTGAACATTTATTGGCCTTTTTGAGCTGTTAAAATAAATAATATAACAGAAAATACTTAAATAAGTAATGCGGGAAATTCCCCCACAAACATTGATTCACTTTAGATTGTATGAGTAGCCTAAAAATCAATCATTTTAAAACTTTCTCCAAGACGCAAGTTCAGAGTGTTCAGCGGCGCCGCGTCTCTCTCTCTCTTTCCCTCTACATTGTTTGGACAAGGCAAGCGCCGAAACTACATTCTGGCGTTCAGGAGTATCAGGATACATGATGGTAACTTGCACAATCGGGCCAGCATTGACTAAAGTTGATAATTTTCACTTCTTTTTAAGTCTTATCAGTTTGAACATTCAAGCTGAGAGAGTTTATGGCTTCGGGAGGGGCGCGTCGTTCAGAACACAAGACCAAATAAGAGTGTTCTTGCAAAAACAGAACATGGCAAAATAACCTTTTTACTCGATTGCACTATTTTGGTAATCGTTGGGAGCCAAAAGTAGGGCCCTATAAAATCCGTTTTATTTTTTCCCAAATTCCGTTTTATTTTTTCCTAAATTCCGTTTTTTCCGTTTTAATTTTTGCAAATTCCGTTTTTTCCGTTTTAATTTTGGGGAATTACATTTTTAGTCGTTATTTTAGTCAAAAAGAGTGTGCTTTTAATGTTAATGATTAAAATGTACACAAATAAAATAGGAATCACCTTAAATTTGAGGTAATGACATTTACTCTTACTTTTCAGCACAAATGCTGCATGATGCAATAACACTGCACTCTAAGTAGTTTCAAATAACAATAAAATATGGTTATGAGCTTTAAACTGTCCAGTAAAACAAATTATATTAGTTTAAATAAAAGTCACACTCTCTGTTTCTCTGTCGAGCGCGCTCTCGGACACACTCGGTCTCTCTCGCGCACTATCGAGCGCGCTCTCGGAAACACTCGGTCTCTCTCGCGCACTATCGAGCGCGCTCTCGGAAACACTCGGTCTCTCTCGCGCACTATCGAGCGCGCTCTCGGAAACACTCATGGTCTCTCTCGCGCACTATCGAGCGCTGTGTCGCTTCGCTTTTGTCCAGTCCGGCGCCTCATAGACAGACGCGGTGTGCACGGAGGGGATGGGGTGTGTGTGTTTATGTGTGTGTGTGTGAGAGAGAGAGAGAGAGAGAGAGAGAGAGAGACGTGAGAGACAGAAACGGAGGGAGAGCAGGGAAAGGAAATGTAACTGAATGCGTTAAAATAAATGAACGAAACACAATAGCCTATGTGGCGGCCGGTGTTGTTTCTAGATAGAATTAGTCTATGTGTGGGAAACACTTGCGAGTCACGTGCGAACTGCTCGGCTCGGTACTGATACTGATGGCTTAACGTCGAGTTTCTTAACTTTTTCGCCGACGAAAGCAGCTGTGGAGAGCCAGATTTGCTTCCCCCGGTATGCATTTTCCCCAGACATACGTTCTTCTTCCACACAAAAACAGAATTTCATTCCAAATATGTACAATTCCGCAAAATTCCGCGTTAACACTAGATTCCGCGTTAATTGGCCAATTCCGCGATTCCGTCCGCGATTCCGTGATCGCGGAAATTATAGGGCCCTACAAAATCGAAATCGAAATTCAATTAATTGCAGAGCCCTACTGTTTCGTATCTTTAGGTTCAGTGTTACAAATGACAGTGTGAGTGCTAAGTGAACCAGGACTTGCATTTTCTTTTTTCGGACCAAAAGAACCAAGAGTGTGAACACCCTAGGAAATCTCAGACCTCAACAACTGTAAAGCATCTGTTGATTATGTTCCCTCTGACTGTTTGGCTTTGGCAGGGACTTATTAATCATTCATTGATTTTCTGTGTTTGATCTTATCAGCATTAAAGGCAACCAATTATGTAACCTTGTTTGACTTTTGCCTTAGACAGCTCTTATGCCATGGTGATTTTTTAATGGAGCCTACCTTGTAAGTACTAGAGATGTCACGGTGAGGAAATGTTTCCACCGGTATGTAAACTTGCAACAACACCAGTTATTAACGATAAGGGTAATGGCTTTTGAATGCATGCTCGTTTCCTTTTTTTGAATTCCTCATCACCAGGAATGCTGTGTAACACCAGAAACACAAGCCTAGTAAATACCATACAGTAAGAATCTTGATCATTATTTGATCCATGCTTTTTCAACATTATTTCATTTGTCCATTCCACATTTTGCTATTTTCACTGCATACTCAGGGCGTTCACAAATACAGCAATACTTTCTTTCTTTTTTACATTAAAGTAAAATTTTATATAAAAGTTTGGGTTCAGAAATATAATTTTAAAGAAATTTAGTACTTTTATTCAGCAATGACTCGTTGATTAAAAGTGACCGTAAAGACATTTATAATGGTGTACAAAATATTTCTATTTCATAGAGATTTCTTATGCTGTTCTTTTGAACTTTGTTCATCAGTGAATCCTGAAAACAAAGTTTTCAAACATTGATAATAATAATAATTATTATTATCCTGATTTCTGAAGGATCATGTGACTCTGAAGACTGGAATAATGATGCTGAAAATACAGCTTTGATCACAGGAATAAATTACACTTTACAACTTATTTTATTACTTTTGACTTATTATTATTATTATTATTATTTTATTTTTTTTATCCGAAAAATGAAGCCTTGGTGAGACTTTTTTCAAAAACATTACAAATATTACAGACACCAAACTTTTGTGTGTATACTATTATTTATGCTCCTTTTTTATTTTCATTTGGTTGAATGATTAGGTATTTTTCCACTGCTTGTTTCTCTCTCTGTAATGTTTTTTTTGTTAGCGATTAATAACATGCAGATATTATTCACCTGGCAGCCAATCCCAGTCTCTCACTGAGATGATGCTGTTTTTTTTCCTAGACAGGCTGTTCACTTGTGACCAGGATCAATATGAGTCATTGGCGCAGCAGTTACAAGCACCTTTACTGACCCTGTAATCAGAGGAGCGTAACACACAACAGAGTCTTCTCATTTGCATTTCTTGTCCGTTTACCCCTTCGATTTACATGCCAGATGTTTGTTTAGCATGTTCCATCTGCCAAGCCAGAAATTTGACTGACTGCTCCAACATCTAAGGTTAATGCGATGAACAAAACATATGCTTGTTTGGTTCCAAATTAGAATTGAAATGCAGATGCATGCAGTTCTTTGCTACTCTCATGTGCAAGTTAATGATAAAGCAAAACGTCAACATGTTAGCACATTTCTACCATTGCACAATGCGTAGATATCGTCCCAGCTGGAGTCCCTGTGCAGGTAGAAGAGATATCTGACATGCTCTCAGTATATCCCTGGGGGTTTGATGTCCCTGTCCTCTGCCAGGCTGCTCCCATTATAACATTCCCCACAGGCAGCCATGTGTTCCACTGCAGACGAATGCCTGGCGACGAGAACGGCCTGCAGACTTCACTGTGCCCTTGAGAGCATTCTGGGTAAATCTCATGCAGCGATACACACTAACCAGGCCGAAGACAGAGATTGACTTAGGACAGTCATGTAGATGGAGTCTTGAACTCTTCAATTGAAAAAGTAATCAAAAAGTTTTGGTTGGTGAAAATGGCACCATAAAAGTGTCGGGTTCTCAACTCTGGCCCTCGAGATCCAACCCAAATCAAACACGCCTGAACAAGCGGATCAATGTCTTCAGGATCAGGAAGTTACAGGCAGGAGTGAAACTCTTCAGGACAGTGGCCCTCGAGGGCCAGAGTTGAGAAGCCATAGTTTAGAGTTTCACTTAAATCAAGGGATTTTTATTTGCTGTGCTAATCAGATTTTGATTAAAGATTATGACGACAAATTTTTTTCTTCTTCTGTGGATTAGCATGCATGGTTGAATTGTTTACAACAAGACTAGTAATGTGTGCTAACAAAGTAAATAGAAAAATTTTTAAATATTAATTTGCTGTAATGCAAAAAAATCTCATTATTCACCGCTGTGGTAAAGAGAAAAATTGCAATTGAAAAACATTTTCAAATGAAAGTAGCATTTGTTGTACATTCTTTTTTTAAAATTATTATTATTTATTATATTATTATTCAGGCATATTTAAATAAAAAATATTGATTTGCAGTAAAAAAAGAAAATCACCATTTAAGAATAATGGAAAATAGATACATGCATACATACATACATAGATATATTGTAAAAAAAATAGCCTATATAAAGTAAAATATTCTGAAGCAATCCAGTAGTTAATTCACATGGAAATGTCACAATACAAAAAAAAGAAGCAAAAAATCTAAATGGTCTGTAAAATAGGCTTTACTTTCTTTATACATCAATTAATTTCTCTTAACTTCTCATTTTCTTTTGGTTTTCATGAGATTCACTCATTAATGCATTCATTTATGCATTGAGTGCTGGTGTTTTAATTGGTTAAACACAAAACCTTGAGTGTTTTAACCTTGGTTAGGGGGTTAAGTGTCATGCAAACAATTAACCACAGTAAAGAAATATGGGATTCCAGCAGAGACCACACACACACACACACACACACACAACCTCTAATGGCTCTCTGTCAGGCTAAAGCAAGAATAGCCTGCTGATGAACAAACAACACCCCCCGTAGATTACACACATCTGAAAGCCATACTTTTTAAATGTAAAGTAAAAGTTAAGTAATCCTGCCCACTTATAGCGGCAAACGTATGTGGTCATACATGAAACATGATACAGCTAAATCTTCCCAGCTGACACTTTACTACCGCCACAAGATATATATCATCATGCTTGGCTCTCGCCTGACGTGTAATTGAACATTCTGTACGTGTCCGTCTCCAGCGGCTTGCAGAGGCAGTCATGATGACTTTTCTGCTTGTAATTAAAGGCTGTCAGGAACATTCTCTCTAACGCCGGAAATGTATTGCAGTCTAATGTTCCCTAAAGGGCTTTGTAGTGGCATGAAAATGCTTATAAATTCACACATTTAAATGTGCACTGTAACATTATAACACTTTGTACAGTAGATTATCATGCAAATTATGTATTTGAGTCTAGAATTCTACACAAGCACAAGAATGCAAGTGCTGCTTATTTTTTAACACTTTCACATCCTTTACGCAGTCAATTATTCCGCTTATACTACAGTTACCACACCACCGAAGACATTTTTCAGATGTTGTATTTCAAGACATTTGTCTGTTTTTTGTCCTTAAAAGCTCTTATGTGTAGGACTAATTTCTTGTGCATTTTGTCCCACGCCTCCGTTGCTAACTCCATTAGAGCTAGTAATTTTAGAGCTGGTAATGGAGGCTTCAGCCACTGATAGCAGTCTAATGCAGTTAATAATAAAGATTTATTAATGCGGTTATTAGAGATGAGAAAGAGAGTGTGCATGTGCATCTCTCAACGGTGTTCGGTAGTAGCGTCTCTAATATCGAAACTGTAAGTGTATCTGCTTCAACAACAGCGCTGTTATTACATCGCTAGTGAGAAATATTATGTAGCTTTTAAGTTGCTAAACTATTTTAATGATAATCGCCATCGCTTTTGGTAATTATAAAATGTAATTTTGAGGCAAAAAACAGATAAATTTGTTTACTATATTTATTTGCTTGGTCAGTGTCGTTGTGTGGTTTTGGTTCTTTTGCTGTTGTCGGATGTAAGGACCTTTTAAAATAACGGAAATCGTTTGGTGAAGTGATATGGAGCTGTAAATCGGCCAAGACCTGCCTGAACTACTTTAGCTGTGCGTTTCACTGAAAATAATTCCACATCTTAGACCGTTTGTCAACCAATCAGATTCAAGCATTCAACAGCCCTAGTGTAAGGTCATTTGATGTTGTTTTTCCTGTAACTTGTAAACATTAGCATGCTAAAAAGGCCCAACTTTACCCAAAAGAAAGCCAAACCGGTTGTTGTTCAGTCTGAATTGAGATTAGAACCGGTTTAGAAACTTATTTAAATGAGCATCCAGAGACTGCATTTCCTTCATGACACTGGTAGTTTCAGTTGCACTTTAAATAAATGTGTCTATGCTTAGTGTTTATAGTCGTTGTGAGTTGTATAATTTGTTTGTTTTAAACTTACATTTTTTTCATTCTTGCTTTGTTCTGGATACCGTTTAATTTAAAGGATTTGTTGTCGAGTGAAGGAAGATTGTTTGTGTTTGTAAATGTTTAAAAAAAATTTCCGGGATTTCACATTATTTCTGAATGTAATTATAAAATGTGAATTCTATACTGATGCAACTTATGTGATTTTTCTTTTCTCTCTCAACAATGCAATTTTGACCCGGAGCAACTTATAGTCAAGGTGCGACTTATTTTCCGGAGAATACGGTACTCGTCACTGTATTTGGGTATGAAAGATTTGGCTCCTGACAGTGTAATGGTCAGCTATGTAGTGTGAATTTGAGCCAAGAACACACACTTGTTCTCTCCCTGTTGATCCTCGGCAGAGCAGAAGTCCTTCGAGCAGCTGCTGTGATTTAGTAGTGCGCTTCATCTTTGAGGAACAGTCTGGACTCCTGTCATCCATGCCGTTGCAGACATTGTACTGTAATAATTAATAGGAGAGCATTTATGTCGAGCTTTACTGTCATTCCATGTGATAATTCATTACAAATGAAACATTTTCTTATTTAAGGGACCATTTCATGTGCAGAAGAGATTGATGCACTATATATATATATTTAGTAGGGATGTAATGGCTAATAATCTGTATCGGTCGATAAAAGCAATTATTTTCTCTATTGGCCATCAGCTGATTGTTTAAAGTCCCCCTGTGGTGAAAATCAAGCTTTTAATGTTGTTTATATGTCTATGTGGTGTTTTTAATATGCTTTGAAACAAACCATGTGCAAATGCATCTCAACACCATTGCTGAGTATTTTCTCCTTAAAACGGCAGTGAATCAAAGACAGTCTCAAAAACACGGTGTGAAAGCGCTGGTGTTTCTGACGTCACAAACTATCTGGTAACCAATCAGATCAACGTGTGATTGTCAACCAGTGGATCTCTGAGTGAGTGAGTGGAGGCGGGGCTCATTTGCATATTCATAGAACCGCGTATACTAAATGAGGCAAGGGTGTCGAGTTACATTCAAAGGATCAGTAATTTTGCTGATCAAAGCTGAGTTTTAAGGGATACAATTATTGACTACAGGGGGACTTTAAAACAGTCGATCAGGGCCGATTATATCCCGTCAATCAAATGTGTGTGAGGATGGAAAATGTCTCTTGTGTTGAATTTAGGGCAAGTTAACGCGACAATAACGCATTAACAGTAAAAATGTTTTAGAAACATTAAAGCAGGCTCTATTTGACCCTATGAATCACTCGTAGTTACAGCCAGGGTTGCCAAGTTGTCTAACTAATAGTGACTACGTTTACATGCAGCCAATAACCTGTTCAAAACCGGAATATTAGCAATAACTCTTTGGATACAGGAAGAAGAATCGGAAATAACGCATATTGTGTCTTAAGGTTGTCCGTACGTCCAGATCCAACCGTGCGTCGCCGTTTACGTCGGGATATTGCCAATTGATTATAAATTCCATGTATACAGGAGTAACTCTCTCTGCTCACGCATGTAAACGGGTTATTCCGAATGTTTCAGAAACCCGAATAGTGACCTTAACCCGACCATAACCGGAATATTGACAGCTTGTAAACATAGTCATTGTAAGTGCACCACAGAGAGAGAATACAGTATAGTAGTCCCTTTTAATTAACGTCCATCTTTTTAGCGTTTTTTCGTCTCTTCAGCAGTTAACTAGAAAGATGTGTAAAAAAGTAAGAAAATTTAAAGTAAGTGAGTTATTTAGATCACAGCTTGTATCCAGGCTTATTTTTGTAGCGATGAGATGTTGATATTTGTTATGTCGAACGACCGGTTTTAATTGGATGTGCTCAGTGTGTGTGGTAACATGTTTACACTATCAGGCCTCACACTGTTTCCTCATCTCTCAACACGTGCCAGCATGCGTATCAGCCTCAAGACGCGTGGCACGCTGGCATCAGGCGATGGGCTCTGAATAATTCACAGTGTCCCGGGGGCTCATTGTTGGGTGTTTGGGGGGCCGCACAACGGGCACGGTGCCAGCGTGAAGGTTAAATCACCTCATAATATAGCTGAGGGATTCTGGCTCCTCTATTTTCAGTCTTTTTATATAACACTGATCTAGGGATGGGCCCGATGAGCACAACCGTACCACAGTACGAGTAATTCATATCACAGTTTTATCACAATATAGAATTTATTTGTTTTGTTTGAGTTTGTTTGTATTTTTTTGTTTTTGATGATCCAGTAAAACTAAACTGAATTAATTAAATGATATATTTATTCATTTGATAATCCAGTGAAACCAAGCAAGTTATTTTATTTGTTTGTTTTATAATTTTTTGATAGTTAATTTATTTTTTATTTTTTTGTGTTAATTATTTATTTCAATTTTAATAATCTAGTGTAAATAATCAAAACATTTATTTGTTGAGTGTTAAGTTTTTATTTGTTTGTTCATTTGTTATTTTTTGATTATCCAATGAAACTAAAATGTAAATTATTTATTATCTTTTTTTTTGTTGATAATCCATATATCAAAATATTTTATTTTATATTATATTAATATTATTATTTTTTTTTTATTACACAGAATGTAACAAAACACAGGGTTTTAACTACTTTTAACTTGATAAATCGTCTCATTGCACCAAATGATCATTACGCTGCTTTTGAATGATTGTCAGTGGAGAAACACTCATTTCCTCCATTAGCTTCTGGACCTTGTTAACCAGCTAAACAAGGTTTGAGCTGCAGAAATGGATCTTCCTATAATGCCCATAAAGCCTTTCAGGCTTGAGGAGGTTTTAATTCAGCTTGTCTCCAGGGTGTTTTATCTGCTGACTGCCGTCGTGTCACACAGAGCGTAAGGTGGTTACGTAGACAATTGTAATGACTTACTTCAGTTGAAATGAAGATGACGTCAGTCTTAGTTCAATTAGGACATTTAAGAAGCATTTATAAACGTGCCTTACAAAAAAACATTACCGGTGTGAATCTAGAGACAAAACAATGGCAGTAACATATTTTAAGATGATTTGCATTTTAGTCTGGGCTAAGCTGAAACCTTGTCTGTTAAATCAGGGGTTAGTCGTTGTCACATGTTTAACGATGGACCGGTCAGATTGATTGAACTGTGTTAATCAGTCACGAGATGAGCGCAGATTTGCGTGGGTTTCTCAGAGAGTATTTGTATGTGTCCTTTAACTCGTCTATCTTGTTCTCTCTGTGGTATCCTGTGTTACTTTCCATGAGCTAAGCCCCGTGTTTGTCTCCTGAAAACATTCAGCTGTCAAAGCGGTGCATGACATGCACTCGAAATATCTGAAGCCAGCTGCAACAAACCCCTTTAGTTAAGAAAAACTTTAGTGATAAAACCCTCACAGTTAAAACTAAAGCTTACAACAAACCAAAGATGATAGACTTGAAGTCAGTCATTTGTTTCAGTGTTTTCGGCTCTCAAAAAAACAGTTTGACTGGCATTATGTTCTTTGTGACCCTTTCATGATGACATTATTCTGCAACTCGAGGTTCACACCTGTTTCACATGTCAGCAGAGCAACAGCAGGATCACAGTTTTCACACTGTGTGCAACAGAGCTGCGGCTTTACACTGATGATAAAGTCATTTTATTGGGTTGGCAATTGGATAGTTCCTTTATGGCCATGAAAAAGCTATTCAACATTATAACAAACTTGATTGTCATAAAATCTCAAATTTAGATGAGTAATTGAATGCTAATTAATGTTCGTAGATCGTAAGCCAGATAGTGAAGTCAGACTATAACCTGCAAAAATCATCAGATTTACTGAACATCATGTGTTTGTGTGTCTGTCACTTCCACCAGTTCAGTTCACAAAATCGTGTTTCTAAACTGTATTTTAATACATTTAAATACTGTTAAACATGCATAAAAATTTGAATCAACCATATATTATATGTTATTATATTATATATTTAGTGACACACTGAAATTTTTGCTACTGAAAATACATAGGAAAAAAAATAACTTTGTTTCAGCCATTCAATGTCCATTACTCGTTAGTTCGCTAGAAAAAACTTACTATAGAGAGGAGAATTTTAATAAATAAATTCACTAAATTACATATTCATTATATTTTTTACTTAACCGGTCTTTGTTAATGAATGAATTTTTGATAAAATCTTTTATGAAAACAGTTTTTATTAAAGCAAGCATTTAAATGTTCACATAATAGAAAAACATAATTATATCATCATTAAAAAGTTGATACAAAACTGCCTTATGTGCAATTTAACTTACTCTGTTTTTATTTGAGTGTTGATTAAATTAGATTAATTTATTATTAAATCAACTTTATTTGTTTCAGTTTTCAGCCAAATTAAATCATTATTTTTGCTTTCAGGAAAAATAAATTTTGGATGCATCACTAATTATTATTTTAATGAGCTTCTGTCCTCATCCATCCTTGTTTTTCTTCCTCTTTTAGGGTTCCACCTGATCCCTCGTTTGCCCTTGATCGTGCCGGAGAGCTGTCTGCTGATCGTGGTGGGTCTGCTGGTCGGTGGTCTTATGAAGGTGGTCGGCGAGGTTCCTCCGACGCTGGAATCCAATTTATTCTTCCTCTACCTTCTGCCTCCCATCATCCTCGATGCGGGATATTTCCTGCCCATACGACCCTTCACTGAGAACCTGGGCACCATTCTCATGTTTGCGGTGGTGGGGACCCTCTGGAATGCGTTTTTCGTGGGTGGTCTGCTGTACGGCGTGTGCCAGCTGGCGGGCGCTGAACTGGAGCGCGTGGACCTCCTGTCGTGTCTGCTGTTCGGGACCATCATCTCAGCCGTAGATCCTGTAGCCGTGCTGGCTGTGTTTGAAGAGATCCACATTAATGAGCTGCTCCACATCCTGGTGTTCGGAGAGTCTTTACTTAATGATGCCGTCACTGTGGTGAGTACACTGAACTGATAAAAACAAAAACAAAATTATAAGTCTGTCTGTCTGTCTGTCTGTCTGTCTGTCTGTCTCTGTGTGTGTGTCTGTGTCTGTTTTGCACGATGCACCGATACTTCAAAAGTATCGAGATTCTCGGAAATGAAAAAACGTCAGATTCCTGAATGTATTAGTATCGATACTTCTAAGATTGACCGCGTTCCAGATTTGTAAGAGACGTATTTCATGTTGGTGTGTGCAACGCACGCTTCCAGTGCCTCCCTATGGACGTCTGTGTTTTAAAAACCTTTACAAAAGGATGACATTCTTTTTCCCTCTCTGCCGCGCGCGCGCTACACAGTGTGGATCAGTCTCTGTCTCGCATGCACACTCACTCTAGATTCTGGGAGATTTGAACTAATTTGCGGTATAACTAGTCGATCACAAGTGGCTCAACAGGGAGATCTATAGATAAACTCATCTTTCAGGCATTTGACCGACCGGGTTGACACTTCAGCGTGAGAAAAGCGTGTGAGTGTGTGAAACCAATCAAATGCGTGTGTGTCATGGCCAATGTGTGAGCGTTGGCAGCTCTGCGAGCATTATCCTCATCATGGCTAACCAACAGCCTACGGCTAATTCAATGCAACTTTCATAGATAACGTTAATAATTTGCAAGCTGAGATAATCCTGCTAAATTTAAATTTTTTATTACCTTGAATGTCATTGCTCTAATTTATTTTTTATATTTTAATATTTCATATTTTGTTCAAATGTTTAATATTTGCTGTTCATATGTTCATTTATTAGTGTATTATATGATTAGAATGTTGTCCCAGTTTTAAAATAAAGCTCTGCAATGATATTTGAGATCCCTTTTTAGAAAAAGTATCGAAAAAGTTTCGAAATCGCAATTCTTGACTTGGTATCGGTATCGAAACAATAATTTTGGTATCGTGACAACACTAGTCTGTGTGTGTGTGTGTGTGTGTGTGTGTGTGTGTCTGTTTACACTCACCAGCCACTAGTACCGGGTTTGATCCTATTTTGCCTTCAGAACTGCCTTAATTTTTCGTGGCATACTAAGGTGCTGGAAATCCCAGTGTAATCCCCCACACCATTACATCACCACCAGCAGCCTGAACCGTTGATACAAGGCGTGATGGATCCATGCTTTCATGTTCTTTGTCAAATTCTGACCCGACCATCTGAATGTCACTGCACAAATCGACACTCATCAGACCCGACAGCGTTTTTCCAATCTTCTATTGTCAATTTTGGTGAGCCAGTGTGAATAGTAGTGGTCTTCTGCTGCTGTAGTCTGTCTGCATCAAGGGTGGATGTGTTGATCATTCAGAGATGCTCTTCTGCAGACCTCGGCTGTGACAAGTCACTGCTGTCCAGTCTGGCCATTCTCAATCAACACATTTTCACCCACAGAACTGCCACTCACTTGAAATGTTCTCTTTTTCTGGTCATTCTCTGTAAACTCTAGAGATGGTTGTGCGTGAAAACTCCAGTAGATCAGCACTTTCTGAAATAATGACCAATACAAGTCACTTTTCTTCCCCCATTGTGGTGCTCAGATCATCTTGACCATGTCTACATGCTTTGGGGTTTTGTCGAGGGAACCAGATTGATGCTAACTTACTAAATTGATGCTAACCTACAAAAATACGCCATCCCTGCACCAATCTTTTAGGCACCCTCCTATCAGCTACTGTAGATGCATATCGGTCAGCCGCTAGTATGATATATGGGATCGTTCCAGTCCTTCACTGTCTGTGAGAATCCACTGCACACTTGTTCACTCTCACAGCTCAATTTATCAGGTGATCGAGCCCTTTTGAGAAGGCGTCCTGTTTCCATTACCTCAACTGTTTTTCCTCTACGGTTTGACCTCATGCTTTGAATAAGCTTCTGTCTCAAGTGGTCTATTGAACAAATTACACTTAGAAGGTGATCAATGGAGGAAGTCTAACATAATTTCAGGCCACCTAAGGAGTATTTGTTGTCCAGTTCTTCACATCTCAGGCTGGGAAGCCTTAGCAAATGTGTAGCTCAGCATAAGAAAAACACTAGGCTAAATGTGGATGTTTACAGATATTCTTATGTTGCCTGTACACTCACGGCAAAAGTACTAAACTAACTGACAACTATCTTACTAACTAACAGCTATCTAACTAACTAAATGGGAGCACTTTACAGTAAGGTCAATACATAGTTAAATAGTTAATTTAGTTAAACTAACATTAACACTGAGCAATACATTTATTACACACAGGTGCCTGCACGATCACTTGCATTTAAATTAAAATACGTCGTAATTTTTGGTCCTACAGATAAGAGTAATGCAAACTGTAATTGCAAACTACTTTTATTTCTGTAAACTCACTATAACAACAAAATGTTGTGCTTTTGTAAAACAATTAAGAAACTAATCTCAGCGTATACTTGCCTCACAGACATTAGAAATATATCTATAGAAAGCTTGAAATGTATACTTTTAAATGAACCAATTCAAATGGAAAATTTATTTTCTCAGATTATGCAATCTGTATTAAACATGCATAAAGGAGCGTCCACTACTGCAGAGATGAAGATTCAGCCCTGTTGACTTAATCTCTGCAGCCGAAAACACAGAAAACATTATCAATAAATTATTTAAATGTTTTGCAAGTCTCTTATTCATAATCATTACGTTTGCCGTTGCGCTGTGGCAAGCTTTATGTGTGCGTTTGAGCGCTGATTAGGCTATGCATTATACAGGCAATTAAAGGCTCATTACTATGATTTATGACTTATTAAGATAAACACCTGATTAGTCGACTAATCGCTTAAGATGTTTCTAGTCGACTGGTAGTCGTTCATTTAAGTCGAGGGCAGCTCTACTACACTCACGGCCTGTGGTTCTGATGCCCTGGATTGGGTTCATTTCTGCTGTTGTTCTCTGTAGGTGCTGTATCATCTGTTTGAGGAGTACTCCAGTGTGGGCATGATCACTGTCACCGATGTGTTCCTGGGTGTCGTGTGTTTCCTGGTGGTGTCGTTGGGTGGGATCGTGGTGGGCGCCATCTACGGCATCCTGGCGGCCTTCACGTCACGGTTCACCTCACACACCCGTGTCATCGAGCCCCTGTTTGTCTTCGTCTACAGCTACATGGCTTACCTGTCCGCGGAGGTCTTCCATCTGTCCGGCATCATGGCGTAAGTGACCACTTACTGTCTTCTGTAGAGTTTTGAGTGTTGAATTGAGTTTTTACACAGTTGATTAACTAAATTGAATCAACATTGTACTAAATTGAGCTGAATAACGACTAGTGATGCACCGATAGATTTTTTTGAAATTTTTTTTTTAGCAAACAACTATTGGCCGATTCCGCTATTTTGCTTACTTATTTGAACTTTTATTGTTAAAATTGATTACTAGATAAAGATTACTAATAGATTTGCGAAGTTCAAAAACGCATGCATTGAGTTATACAAGCTAGTTTATTGCTGTATCATCAAAACATGTGCATCCATTTAACATTTAACAGCCCACCATTATAAGAGAGCCACAAAGTAAGAGAAATAAAACAAAACATGACAACCTACATAGGTTATTTTTGCTATCAAACTATATATGCTGACAAACCTACTTTTTTTTTTTTGGGCAAGTGTTTAATTATCTTAAGCAGAAAAAAAACATGTATGCAACAGACAAACAACTACCTATAGCTATAATTTTTTTTATATATATGTATAAAAATACAACTTAGTGCCTTCATGTTGTTAATGAATAAAAAACCGGTTTGTTATATCAGCCTTTTCATGCTACTGTATGTCTGAAATGCCAATGGTTTAAATTGATCAAAAATCAGCCTATCAGTGCCTTATATACCATAAATCTGAATTCATGATATAATTGAAGAATTTTGCTAAATGAATACATTTATTTTCCTTATTACCGTGAAGTTATTATTTGCGTGAAAATTACATTTTTATTTGAAATAACATAACAGATTATTCATGCATAATGCATCAGGGATATGCATTAAGAACGTACATTTTTATATTTCATGTTGATTAAAGCGTTTAATTTCTGTAATATTTCAATTTAGTTATAAGCGTCGGGTGCCTTTTGCAGGAGACTGAATTGCACAAGAGCTTTTCCTGTTTCTGACTAAATGATAAAATCAATAAATAGGGCCAGATGAAACGGGTCAAAACTGGTATTTTTCCAATTTGAAAGCATCCATGATTTAACAGCTTGTCGCTGACACTTGATATATAGTCTAAAGGTGTTTGGAGTCATTGTGTCTTCGAGGCTCGTAAGTAAAAGGCTGTCAGAGCTCGGTCAATACTCCGCTGCTGACGGCTCTCGGTTATCATGACCTGGTGGATGATAAAAAGAGTCTGAGGCTCTGACAGGCCTGAAAACAGAGCACTAATTCACAATGTTTCTCAAAGTTATCAAAACCGTTACAACAAAACGATTTAAAATGGATAGTTTTGACTAGGGCTGGGCAGTATAGTTAATTGTTTCTTTTTTTTTTCTTTGACAATAAAGACATTTATAATGTTACTAAAGATTTCTATTTCATATTAATGCTGATCTTTTGAACTTTCTATTCATCAAAAAATCCTTAATTTTTTTAGCACAGTTTCCACAAAAATACAATGAAACTCGAAAAATTTTAATATTGTGCAAAAGTTTTAATTATTTCAGTAATTCAAATTAAAAGGTGAAACTAATATATTTAGTATATTATATAACTATATACATATGCATGATTATACTTTTCAGAGGGCCAACATTTCTGTATTTAAAATCCTTTTTTTTATTGATTTCATGTAATATTAAAATTTTCTGAGATTTAGAATTTGGGGTTTTCATAAGCTGTAAGCCATAATCATCAAAATTATAACTTTTGGACGATATTCTAATTTTTAAGGTTCACATATTTTTTCAGCATTGATAATGATTGTTCCTTGAGCAGCAAATCAGCACATTGGAATGATTTCTGATGGATCATGTGACACTGAAGACTGGAGTAATGATGCTGAAAGTCAGCTTTGCATCACAGGAATACATTACATTTTACAATATTCACATAGAAAACAGTTTTAAATTGTAATTAGATTTCACAATATTACATTTTACTGTATTTTACAGTATTTGTGATTTTTGATCAAATAAATGCAGGCTTGGTGAATTGTGAGATATAAACTCAAAATGACGTTTTTTAAATTATTTTATTCCTCTGCTTCCATGAACTCCTACCTCAGAACAGAACTGTAATTTTCCTTGCTTTTATCCAAAGTGACTTGCATATCAGTTTATATTTCTGAGAATGACATTTGCATTGCTTGTGTCATTATCTACTCTTTAAACTACAGGACTTTGATATTTGATATTTTGCCCTGGATGATTTTAATAATTTTCTCGAATTTTCTGTTCTTGGCAAAAAAATACTTGTGTGCTGTTGCCTCTCATTTGTTTAATTAATTTTTACTCATCCGCCTTGAACAAGATTTTGGTGTTTCGGGAACAGCTTTGAAGAGGTTTAAATCCTATTATACTGACCGTTCTCCGTTTGTTTCCATGGGTGGTTTCAGGTCCCTCTGCTCTTTTAGAATTTATTTGTCACTATTTGGTCATTTTTTGTGATCTCTTGGCCTCCATTATCACTTTTGTGCTGATGATACTCCGATTTATATATTCTCAAAATCTGGTGAACACCCTGATGTTGGTTTTCTCTCCGGCTGTATTTCTAAGATAAAGACATGGATGAGTAATCATTTCTTGTGCCTGAACAGAAGTTATGCTCAGTGGTTCCTGTCATCAAATTTCAAAGCTGGTTCTCTTTCTTGAAGTCTCCAAGACTCGAGGAACCTTGGAGTTTTTATTTTTTTTTTAATACTAGTCTTTAATTTGGTTCTTTTGTACAGTACAGTACAAAGTTAAATCATCCCCTTTTTACCTCAGAAATTTAGCAAGATATCCTATGCTAAATTTCTCTGTAGCTGAAAAGCTGATCAATTTCTCAGATAGATTACTTTAACGCCCTTTTAGATGAAGTTTCTACATCCACACTAAACAAACTGCAATATGTAAAGAAGACGGCCGCCAGGATAATGACTGGGTCCAGGATATGCAATCATATCATCTATCCAGTTTTGGAGTCCTTGAACATTATTATTTTTATTTTTTTGAAAAAACAAACAATTTTTTAAAAAAAAATGTTGATACTGACATATAAAGCATTGCATGGCTTGGCTCCACATTATTTGAATTGTTAAATTCCTATACCACAAATTGTACATTGCAATCTTCACAATCTAACTCCAGACCTATGAAATTTTTAAAGGTAGACTTAAGACATATTTTTTTTTAACTAGCATTTGTTTGTTGATGCTACTTTTCTTACTTGAGCTATGTATTGCTTATTTTATGTACAGCGCTTTGAGAAGCTGTTTTTAAAGGCGCTTTGTAAAATAAAGTTTATTATTATGTATTTATGCATTTGCTTTGACATGACTAAAAAGGGTACTTTTCACCCCTTGTTTAAAAATCTGATTAAACTAAAAATGTCATTAAAACAAAAAACAAACAAAAAAACATGAGGCTTAAGACATGAGGACACCAAACAGCCTTGTATGGCGTATTGCTCTTATTAAAAAGCACAGTTCTTTTGTTTTTGAGCTGTGAAATATCCTATTATGCAAAACATTACTCCTAAATGCATGCCTCAGTGCGGTCACAGGAAGTGTTGTCACAGAGTTTCCCTTTTAAAAGAGGAACAAATGGCAGAGAAGGAGGAGCCGCCTCACTAGCACAGGACTTAAAATTATCATCCCTGATAATGTGATCCCAATTAGAGGTCAGGTCACATGACCCGGTTCACTTTAATTGAACAGGTGGCGATAGTTAGCCATTGAATCGCACCTCCATAATAATGTAGTTTTCATTTACACTTTCATATAAAACCGAGTCAGTTCAGCGTTATATTTACATTCATTCTCGAGGATTCATTTCATTCCCCATTAATGGTATGAAATGAATATTGTGATTAAATATCAAAATTGAATGAAATGGGGGAAAAAATAGTGTGATCATCTTTTTTGGCCACATCGCCCAGCCCAAACTTGCCTGTCAAGCTGTGCTGGTTTAACCGATCCGATCAGTAACTTTGGCAAATCTTCTGTTTCCAGGCTAATCGCATGTGGTGCCGTCACACGTCCCTACGTGGAGGCCAACATATCCCATAAATCCCACACCACCATCAAGTACTTCTTGAAGATGTGGAGCAGCGTGAGCGACACGCTCATCTTTATCTTCTTGGGAGTGTCGACAGTGGCCGGCCCGCACCGCTGGAACTGGACCTTCGTCATCATGACTGTCATTCTCTCACTGGTGGCTCGTGTTCTGGGTGAGTAAAGGGTTAGCGTCAGGGCTTGACATGAACTTTTTTGCTCACCAGCCACTTTGGCTAGAGGTTTTCAAAGTTACTAGACACTAGGGCTGTGTATTGGCAAGAATCTGGCGATACGATACGTATCGCGATACATGGGTCACGATTCAATATATTGCAATATATTTCGACACTGTGCATAAGGCGATATATTGGGATTTTATTTTTTTTTTAAGTAGGACTATAATTTTAGAAAAAGTAATATTTAAAAAAAGACATGATGTGCATTAAAGTCAAACAAGTTTACTTTAGGTAAACAATTCAGTACACAGAA